>CAUJNA010000299.1:110000-115000 GCA_963377175.1 Effrenium voratum
GGACAACACCGTGACGGAAGCATCGAATGCTACCGCGCCAACGCCCACAGCAGCCAAGTCCTCATCCCGGGCACCTACGGCAACTAAAGCTTCATCCCGACGACCGAGAAGCAATCGATCTCCCCTTCCACGTAGCAGAAGCAGTGCCCCGTCAGCTCCAGCCTCCAAGGCCGCAGGAGCTCGCCCGGATGTGGGGTCGTCCTCGAGGAGCATGCAACTACGCCCCAATCCACAGGCACATCCACCGCTGGTCTTGCTTCCCAACCCGGAGTCTGATCCCTGGAGGAACGAACTTCAGGTGCTGGCCGCACCATATCTTCGCGATGGGATCCCAGTCAATCAGGAGCAGATGAGCTATGTGGCCGCGACCTTGAACGCAGCAGGCATACCGTCTCAGCATTCCACCCTGAACTATGCGAAGGTCAACCCGGATCATCATTTTTATAAGATCACCCCGCACTGGTTCATGCTGACGGTCCCTTATCTTGGGGCCACGGTCCGGCTCAAAGAACCGACGAAGACGCGACCCATGCTGCTCTGGACTCACGCTTCCAGTGTTGGAGGTACTCGCGGCATCCTGCGGAGCCGACAGATCCATCCTTCCCGGCAGCACTCCTCGGAGTGCCCAGCCTTTTATGCCCAGGGCTGGAAGATCACTGGACACGCCGACTACGACGCTGAAGAAATCGCTCGCACGATGAGCCAGAACTGGAGCATGTCTTTTAACATGGCTCAATTGCTGCTGTTCGGACGCGCTGTTGGCACCTGTCAACCGATTCGATCGGGAGGAGAGCAAGCTTGCATTGAGGCCCTGGACTCCAGTGAACGTCCTGATGTTATCCACTATGTGTCGGGCAAGTGTTGGATGGTGATCCCGGAGGCAAGCCAGATCGTTGGACTCGCATGGCCCACCGATGCAAAACCGCCCACTGGTGTCCTCCGCTCGTGAACCTGCACCAGGAGCATTTGCAGCCAATGACAATTAATGATGTTTCATTGCGAATAAGAGCATACTTCGCCACACTGCCGTCTTCGACTACCGACGATATTTTGCGACAAAAAGTGCACGCCAGAGCCTGATCCGAGTATGTGCTGACCTTGCTGCAGGGTTCCTTTTTGAAGTTTTGTGTAGCTAATGCTGTTTTCTGGTCGCTCACCACCCTGGGCCCGGACGGAATTCGGGTGTCGTTTTGGCATGGTTACTGTTTCGGAAATGTGTGGAGTACCCCTAGCGTTTAACCCATTAGCAGTGCGGGCGGCAACCTCCTATCTCGTGATGGCTTCTCCGTGGAGCTATTCATGGCCGGCGACATCGGCACCTTCTTCCTCTTCGCATCCGGGACACTCGTATCTACCGTCATGGTCATTTCCGCAGTCCCAGCAGGAGGCATATCTCAGCTCTAATCGGACGGAACCTTCGCAACATCAACTTCGCGAGGAAGCACCGTCCCGAGTCAATCCCCCTCGGCCCCCACAGATGGCTCATCAGTTTCCTCCTCAACCACCCGGTCAATTTTACAACTATCACGGTGGTGGAACAAGTCACATGCAGACAGGTCCTCGTCCTCCACCACCCGCACCGCCAGTTCAACCTCCAGTTCGGGCACCTCTAGGCCAGGGTGATGCAACGCAATACACTCAGCCTCGATATTCGCAGCTGCTTCCCAGCACCTTCCAATCTGACGACATCTTCCTAGACAAGACGGAGGTCCGTGGTCTGCAGCTGTACCGTCACGTTCAGCCCACTCAGTGGTCCAGAAGAGTTGGGCTCGCAGGAACAGCCATCCTGGATCTTCCACTCACGCGACTTCTTCGAGGAGGAGCAGAAGATCACGCATTACGAGCACTATCAAATGGCCGCTACAGCACACCAGTTATGGCTCAGACGATAGCCGAGGCAGTCTTATTGACATCCATTCTCAAAGCATTGAGAGGCAGGGAGGTCGACATTGACAGGACAGCTCGCTCTCTCCACGCGGACAATGCGCCGGATAAGCGCAATGAGGCCATGCAGTTTATGGAGCCACTTGCAATCAAAATCGTGGATCTCATGGAGTCCTTGCAGCCCGCCAAGCAGGAGAACCTCACTCGCCACAAAATTGCCGAATTAGAGCAACAGCTGGAGCGCTACAAGAGCAAGGGCATCACTCTTACACCAGATAAGAAGCTGCCGTCCTCGTCCCCTTCCAATGCCGCGTCCTGGACCCCCACGCCCGGCCGCTCTGACCAGTCCCTCTACATCAATGCGGCCAACTCGGATCAGTCAGGACCTCCCCTACCAGTTCCATCTCCAGAGGCTGATCCAGCCCCTAAGCGACGACCAGCAAAGAAAGACCCCGGCGGCTCCTCCGGATGTCACTCTAGACTCGGACCTTCTACGTCAAGGGAACCCCAAAGGTCAACAGGTGCCACTCCCCACCAGTCTCACGGACAAGGTCTTCAAGGCATGGCTACATGAACGCACGCTGTCCAACCAAGCGACCTACCTGGACCTCATCAAGCAGGAGCTGGCATCGGACACAGTGGAGCAGTTGAAGACCATTGCAGTCAAGTGGGGGGCCACCATCTCCTTAGTGAGCAAAGGATCGAAGCGAGCACTCCTGCAGTTCATCACGGTGATGTACATGTATGGCAAGTGAGGGGAGTGACGGTAGCACAGACGAAGAAGGAAGTTAGCACCATCGACACGACTGGTATGAAAAGCCCGCTGCTCCTCACGCCTGCACCTTGCCCGGAGACCATCAACGGCCTTTTATCCTTTTCGTTTTCCTGTCGGTTCTCGGGGTCGCGGGTTCCTTTTTCGGGTTTTCGGGTTTTCCGTTCTTCTGTTGACCCAATCAACCGTTCAGTGCTCGAGCGTTGGATGCATGGCTAAGCCATGCCGGTCATTCAATCTCCAGAAACGGTTTTTCTTTTGCAACTATATAGTCAGTACGCACAGTCGGAGCTTTGCAGTGCAGCCAGACACTATGGTATTCCTGAGCCGTCCTGGCCGGTGAGCTTGCAACATGGTACCGACTATTTCCTCCCTTACATCGTTGCGCTCATTGCGATCAGACTCGGGGACTCCCTCGATGTGCATGCAGCCCATCAGTATTATCAGGTTCTCTATCTGATCGTCGTCACAAGTCGCCAAATCCTTAACATGTCGATGGTCAACAAGCAACTGTCCATGTGGTCCGAGTCAATGTCCACGCTGCTGATGGTCCACCACTACGGTCGTCCCACGCATGCGCTCACGGAGCTCAGGCGCCGACTCCGGCGTCAGCGCATCCACCCGAACATGTACACCTTCACCCACTTCTTGCAGCCCAACGCAGTGTACTGGAAGCAGCGAGTCGAACTCCGCCCGGACCTTCCACGCTCAGTCAATCCGCAGTCGGACGTATACATTGGAAGCACCAGCATCACTTATCCCAGTCGAGAACACAATCGTAGGGCCAAGTTACTGGGTATTCAGCACGGACAGTTTATTAATGCAGAGCCGGCCCTTAGATGGTGGCATCATTTTGGCAACTATGACGAGTTCGCTACATGGGTGATATTCACAGATTCCGACCATACCGTGACATGGACACAGGAACACGCCTTGATTAGCATCTATCAGCCCTCCCTTAACTGGCCCTACATCTATCGGCGGTATAAGCGCATCTCCACGGGCTACACGGCTACCAGGTTTCTCGCCGAACAGCCCTGGTCCAGGTTCGGCAAACGCCTTTTCCTCCGCTTGCGCAGGAGGAGTTGTACAGTCTACGGTAGGAACTTCCATCGGGTGGCACTCAAACACACCCAAGCCTGGTCCATCATCGGTCGCCTCACCTCGGAGCACATTGAATCTTGGGAGGAGGAAAAACGACTTCGTAGTGGACGGCACTCAGACTTGGATATATATGCTATATACAGGTTGTCAGGCAATGTGGAACAGCCCCATCGGCATCGAGTTCGGAATATTTTGCGAAGAGTTCTTGATTTCCGCCAACTCCAACAACCCAAGATCAACTTGTTGTTGCGGTTACCGTGGCTTTCTCATCCCCAGTATCAGCGGTCCACCAGGGAAGTCCTTCGTCGGCTGGTTCTCGACCATCGCAACTGGGCTCTTCCATTCCACTTGCCCAGCACGAAGTTGGCGGAGACCCCTCATCCTCGAGTCCATACAGTCATGTGGAACTACTCGTTGTTTCAGGACAATTACCTCCTCACATCAGCAGGACCATCATCGTGTCAGTGCGCAGCCTGGCTAAAACGGCAGCCCTGGCTATCTCATGTTCAAGGCCATGTGGCCGCGGGGTTGGATGAGTTCAGGTTTCCCGGAACTCCACAGCATGTTCATTACACCTCAGCCTTGGCGTCATACTATGTGGACCTGTCCGTCTACGAAGTGCAGGTTCATGAACGTCTACGAAAATGGTGCCTGCACCACGGTCTGCCCCTGGACCAATTCCACGCACCCCTCATGCAGCACCTACGCAATGAATTTCGGAAACACCGGCAGCACGCATCCACCCATCAACTTCTCACCAAGCACCAGCTGAACATCCTGCATCGGCACCTCAGCCAGGACTTTGTGTGCCACAACGAGGACCATGACAACCACCACCTCATGTTCTTCTGTCCCCAACTCTACTTCAAAGGCCTCCACAACACCTGGCTTCAGTCCGGCACATTTGCCGCCACTTCGCTGAAGCCCGACCAGGCCGAGGCTCTTATTGTTGAAGCTATCCCGCGGCACCTGCAGAAGAGGTACAAATGGGCATACAGGAAGAAGACCACCGCGATCCCGGTCGGCAAGGTCTTTCTCAAACGTAAGAAGCAATGGAAATCAGGGCGAACTATTATAGCCTACCATAAGGTGGTGCACCGGCAGCTCTTCAAAGCGGTTGCGATCCTTCTCGGCGAGATCGCAGCGAGTACGTGGAAGTGTTCGTGGGGGGTACACCCCACGCCGAGGATATGGCAGAACGTCAAACAATACTTTGACAACACAGACGATACAGTCACTC
>CAUJNA010000299.1:119640-257140 GCA_963377175.1 Effrenium voratum
GTGTGTGTGTGTTTGTGTGTGTGTGTGTGTGTGTGTTGTGTGTGTGTGTTGTGTGTGTGTGTGTGTGCTCTGTGTGTGTGTGTGTGTAGTGTGTGGTGTGTGTGTGTGTGTGTGTGTGTGTGTGTGTGTGTGTGTGTGTGTGTGTGTGTGTGTGTGTGTGTGTGTGTGGTGTGTGTGTTGTGTGTGTGTGTGTGTGTGTGTGTGTGTGTGTGTGTGTGTGTGTGTGTGTGTGTGTGTGTGTGTGTGTGTGTGTGTGTGTGTGTGTGTGTGTGTGTGTGTGTGTGTGTGTGTGTGTGTGTGTGTGTGTGTGTGCGGAGTGACAGAATGCCCTGTCACCGTCTTTTGGGTTAAAGCAGGGGGCAGCCGGAGAAGCATGTGGGCGGCTGCCAACGAAGACCCCACATGATTCTCGTGAAACGTACCTGCAAGCCGCACCTGGGTCTATGATGACAGCTGGTGGGCTACCCCAACTAAACGGACCCCTCTTTGCCCGCGGAAACCGAGCCGAATCCAAGCCGAGACTTACCAGTTGTACTCGAATGATTAGCACCCTCCATCTGGAGCTTAAGTGTGTACACCCCATTCGTGGGGAATCCTCGGGTGTACCCATCGTGTGACCCCGGGCCGGTTCTGTCGGAAAATTTGACCTTAACGTGCTTATCATAGATCAGCGGAATTTCACATTTAACCAGGAACGAGGTTTCACTAAAGGGAAGACAGCCACCTCTTCATAGTTACGTCTCACCACTGGCGGTGCACCTGCTGCTTCCAGGCTGCGGCTCTTCGAGTGTTGCGTATATGTGTTGAAATCTTTGCTTGGTTTGTCTTGCGTGGTCATGTAACTTGCTACACCTGCTGCTTCCAGGCTGCGGCTCTTCGATTGTTGCGCATATGTGTTGAAATCTTTGCTTGGTTTGACTTACATGGTCATGTCACTTGCTACGCAGCGGAATATGTGGTGCGTGGACTATTCTTTCGACCTTGTGGTGAGCGCAGCTGCATCTTCCTGACAGTGAAACAGCGGCTTTCGCCCCTCATTGAGGGGCGTGTGTGTGCGGAGTGACAGAATGCCCTGTCACCGTCTTTTGGGTTAAAGCAGGGGGCAGCCGGAGAAGCATGTGGGCGGCTGCCAACGAAGACCCCACATGATTCTCGTGAAACGTACCTGCAAGCCGCACCTGGGTCTATGATGACAGCTGGTGGGCTACCCCAACTAAACGGACCCCTCTTTGCCCGCGGAAACCGAGCCGAATCCAAGCCGAGACTTACCAGTTGTGCTCGAATGATTAGCACCCTCCATCTGGAGTTTAAGTGTGTGGGCTGTCAAAAGACTAGGTCCTGAAGTAGAGAGGTTAGAATAAGGGTACTAACTAGTTTCTGCAGTCTATTTTAGTAAGGGGACCCTCCCCCAAAAAAGGGGGAGAGAAGGGCACCTAGCTGGGGGACCTAGAAAACTGTGGCAACCCAAAAGGCGGCGCCTCCCAAGAAAATGACCACACGACACCGCTATATAGCTCTCTGCAACTAAGCGTTGCGTCGGGCGCCCGGCCATGATCTCGGTGGGGCACACGAAGGTGAAATCCAAGGGATAGAAGAAGAGCACCACGTACCTAGCGCTGCCCGTTTTCTGATCCTCCGCTAAAAGTGACTAACTTTTAGTGGGTTAAACGGAAACTGCCACTAAACCAGCTAAAAAGATCTAAAATGCTAAGAGGATGGCGAGCCACCAGGATACCTACTTGATCGACGACTCTATGGGTGCTTCCTTTTAGACTACCACGTCTGGAGGCATCACCCCCAGACATTGGGTCCCAGAGAAAAGTAGCTTCCGAGTACTCTCCCACAGGTGCCTTCTGTTGGTGGGAGGGAGAGTAGCCACCCAAAAAAAAAAGTGCGGACTTTGGGTCTACCACTAAAACCGGTCAAGAAAATCTCAGGCCTGGCGAACTGGTTGGACATCAAGCAACAAAAATTCAAACCCCGGCGCCCCCTTGCAACTTGCCACGGATTTCTGGAGGCAACGCGATCCCCGCGATCCCCGCGATCCCCGCGATTGAGGTGCGGTCGGCTAGCCTGCCAGAGTCCAGCTGGATGTCTTCGATGTCTTCCTCCACAATCGCCTGGCGACAAATATCGTGTTCCTCATTTTTTGTTTAGTCCCTGAACAAAAAAAATAAAATTTGTCCAGTGGTGATAGATTGCGTTTAAAGCCAACAGGGGAAATAAAGCATATTCTTGACCAAATGGAAGTTTTCGTTTTTCAAGTCAGAGGGATGCGAATCCGATTGAATCGGCGGCGCAAACCCATTTGCCCTTGGGTTGAAACCCTTCGCCAAAAAAGCCTTGACAGGAAATCGCTGGACTGAATCACCATTTTCCCAGTTTGAAGTCAAAGGACCCTCGAATCTGGTTGGGTGTGGTTCGGTTGCTCACATCTTCCATGGATTTGTTTCCAGAGGTTGTGAAAAAGTCATTATCCACGGCATGTTCAACAAAGGGGTCATAAATAGACCATGCTTGAAGGGAAGCCAGCCCTGGAATGTCACATCTAAAGCGTCCACATTTTGTGGACCAGTTGAGCCCGGGGGAACCATGCAGAGCCTCGGCTAGTAGTTCTACATTCAGCCATAAAACGCGTGGCGAGTCAAACCCAGGGTAGCGGATGGACGGAAATCAACAGCTTTATGGGTATGTCTTTTTCAGGGGACCCCCAAACATGAAAATGCTTTCCTTTGGGTGTCCCTTTATGGCCAACCAAAAGCTGCCACCCAAGGAAACGACGAGCCTCCCATATCTTCACACCCTCACCTTTGCCTTACGTCAAAAACCATCTCGCAACCTTGTCACCTCCAATGCAAGCCTTGCTTTCTGAAAGGCGTCGATCTAATCAGAAAGGAGTTGCAACTCTAAGGGTAGTTGTTTGGGTTCAGGAACCTTTTCTTCGGTTCAGGCTCTTTCATGATGTTGTAAGACGTTCCCCCTAATTGGTATCTTGATTGGTTTGGGGAAGTGCCCCTGCAAACCTCCAAACCGCCAATTGCCAGCTTCCTTCCAATTGATTGGATTGGTGGTTATGGAGTGGTTCCCATTTAGTTCTTTCAGGTAACCCCTAATTGATAATTTGGATTGCTTTGGGGATTGAACCCCTGCAAACCTCCAAACCGCCAATTGTCCGCTTACTTCCAATTGGTTTGGATTGGTGGTTGTTGGTTATGGAGTGGTTTCCCACTTGCGCTCTAGAACCAAGGGTTCAAATCTGCAAACCCATCCAAACCGCCAATTTAAGGTTTAAAAAAAAAACGGCGGCATATCCGCACCCATTTTTGGTTGGGATTATCCCTTACTAACCTTCAAGTACCCGGGTTTTGAGCAAGTGACTCACCTAGACCCTGTGCCAAGCAATCCAAACCACCAATTAGGAGTTACCTGAACTTACCAACTTGAGTGCCCATCCAAGTAGAGTCCTAGTTTGCAGCCAAATGCCACCCTTTCCGCAGGTTACCTGAAGTTCCCTGAACTAGTCTGAGAATTCTACAAAATACCCATCCAGGCAACATACCTATCTGGGCTGTCCTCAGACCCCCGCTAAAAGTTTAACTTTTAGTCTGTCCCCACTGACCACAAGCCTAAAAGGCTAAGGAACCGGATGCCTGTGAGCCAAAAAGCTATTGGCTTTTTGAAGGATGTTAAGATTTTTCACAAAAACTACCCATCCAGGTCACACAAATACCCATCCAACGAAACATGCCTATGGGCTTGTTTAAGGAGTTTTAGATGTTTCACTCCCCTTTTGGCGTCCCTTCAGGTTCCGTACCTAACATTGGGCGCCTGCAGGTCATCCGGCCCTGCCGGCGCCGGGCTGCCCACCAGCCTCACGCCGAGGGAAAAGTCGTGGGTCGCGACCGGAGTTGGCACCCGTTTGGGGCGTGGAAAGGAAAACCCAAGGAAAATTGTTTTTTTTGTGGGGGATTTTTTTTGGGGGGGAGGTCTCCCGTGTTTAAGACACGCCCAAACCAAGAAAACAGAAAGACACAAGATGTCACAAAGACACCAAAAATATCAGACAACAAGACTCGATGAATTCACGTGATTCACCACACAAAAATGGACCCCCAAAGAACTGAATCTCCACGGGCAATGTTGCAGACCCCGGCTTTCTCCAAACGGAGCCGGGCGCGCGTCGCTTGCCGGGCCACTTTGGAGTCTAGCCTCGGCTGGGAAAATGGAAACGGATCCTCGTTGCATTTTGGAAGACCCTGAAATACTGTGCTTTACCTTTTGCACCTGAGAAGCGGTCTAAACCCAGTTGCGGCCGAAGAGAAATATCAAATCCCTTCCGCGAAGGCTTCCGCAAAGCTTGCGCGGCATGAAAGGTTCCTTCCGCAAGAGATTGCAGAGGGAATCGCTTCCGCGTCGCTTCCGCGAATTGAGAAATGGGATTGAAGTTCGTTTTCGCTTCCGCGCGTGAAGCTTTCGTGATGGATTCGTAGCCCTTCTGCGAAAAGTCAACATTTTGAAAACGATTTCCTCCCGAATACTACTTTCAAGTGCAGGGGTTGTAGAACGTCGCTCACCTAGCTTATGGATTGCATGGTTTCAAGGGTCTGCCAATCTATGGGTCGTGTGAGATTGCCGATTCTTCACCGAGGCGCAGTTGCCCTTTGGTTGCAAAGCGTGGCTTCTCTTTGGCGAGCAACAGTGGTTGGGATTCTTCCATGACCTTCATATACCCAGAACACTTCCTGTTGTAGGACAGGGCCAACATGTGTGCACTTTGTGTTGGCCAGTCGACTCAGCTGTTCAGGTGATTTGTTAGTCTGTCATTCTCGAATGCTCTACATGAGTGTTGGCACACGGGTTTTGAACCCAAGAGCCGCTTGGAATTGGAAGCCACTCATGATTGAAAGCCATCGGAAGTGAAACAGAACCCGTGGCCAGCAACCCTCATGGCCTCTGCGCTAACTCTGGGATCGCTGGGCGGTTCAAGAAATTACCCTGGAGCTCCCCGGGAAAGATCTCCCCTCCACAGTGTCCTGGAAAACCAGCTTTCTCTAAAAGACGGGTGAATTCCATGCCAAACAGGAGGGTTCCCTCCCTCCTCCCAGCAACGTTACGTGGAGCAAGTTTCGGGTAAGACGACGACTTCGCTTTGAGAGAGGCCTCTGCACGCTTACGCCCGGCGCAACACCTCAGGGTTCCCATTTCCCAGGGAAGGGGGCTCATCTGTGCCTCACATTTTCGGCTCATCTCCGCCCGCACAGAAGTGACTCATCTGCGCCCACATTTTCTGACTCATGTGCGCCCACAGATTCTTTCGCGAATACATAGAAGTTGACCCTTTGCACAAAGGGGTCAGCGGAGGATCATCTGCGCCCACACTTTGGGCTCATTCCTGCCCACAGAGAGTTTTAGGGTTTTTTGGGCGTAGGGTCATTAGGGTTTAGGTTTTTAGGGTTTAGGGTTTTAGGGCTAAGGGTTTTTAGGGTTTAGGGTTGTCAGGGAGTAGGATCTTTGTTGATTAGGGTGTTTAAGGTTTAGGGTTTTTAGGGTTTAGGGTTTTTAGGGCTTAGGATCTTCAGTGTTTAAGGATTTTAGGGTTTAGGGTCTTCAGGGTTCAGGGTTTTTTGGGTTTAGGGTTTTTAGGGCTTAGGATCTTTAGTGTTTAGGGTTTGTAAGGTTTAGGGTTTTTAGGGTTTAGGGATTTTAGGGTTTAGGGTCTTCAGGGTTTAGGATCTTCAGTGTTTAGGGTTTTTAGGGTTAAGGGTTTTCAGGGTTTAGGGTTTTTAGGGTTAAGGGTTTTTAGGGTTTAGGGTCTTCAGGGTTTAGGATCTTCAGTGTTAAGGGTTTTTAGGGTTAAGGGCTTTTAGGGTTTAGGGTTTTTAGGGTTTAGGGTTTTAGGGTTTAGGGGTTTCAGGGTTTAGGGATTTTAGGGTTTAGGGTCTTCAGGGTTTAGGATTTTCAGTGTTTATGGTTTTTAAGGTTAAGGGTTTTTAGGGTTAAGGGTTTTAGGGTTTAGGGATTTTAGGGTTAAGGGTCTTCAGGGTTTAGGATCTTCAGTGTTTAGGGTTTTTAGGGTTAAGGGTTTTTAGGGTTTAGGGTTTTTAGGGTTTTGGGTTTTTAGGGTTTAGGGGTTTCAGGGTTTAGGATCTTTAGTGTTTAGGGCTTTAGGGTTTTTAGGGTTTAGGTGTTTTTGGGGCTTAGGATCTTCACCGTACCGCACGTGACCCATAGTAGACACCTAGGATTTACTCTAAGAGCTGTAAAGCCCCAAAACACCTAAGATCATCTGCGCCCACACAATACTTGTGAGTACTGCATTTGTGAAGTTTAGAGCATAGGGGACTGCCATCAATCTGACTCATCTGCGCCACGCGGGTAGAAACGAGTGGATTCCAGCGGGTACAGACGAGTCGCAAAACGCGGGTACAGACGAGGGGCCTACCTTTCCCAGAAGGCCATTGCACGTGGGGAAAACCAACCGTTTTCCGATCCCCTGCGAAAGTGGAGAAACAAAAATGGAAACCCAACCACTAACCCACCTTTAATGGGTGGCTAGGATGGCCACTAAACCCACCAAACGGAAACCCCGGAACCCGTGGATGGCTGGGAACCACCAAGCCCAACAACTCCCAAAAAAAACGATGCACTTCCCAAGTCTCGCGCCTGGAGCGCGTGCTCAACGAAGATCTGCGAAGCCGAACCCCGCCCGAACATTCCCCGCCTGAAAGTTCCCACCCGAGGACAGGCGCTGTTGAATGGGAGGTGCCTGAGTTGAGTGGTCGAAAATTCTGGCCTCTGAGGCGTCGGGAAACCAGCTCCTACGGCAAGTGTTGGCTTCAAGCCTCCCAAGGCAGCAAGCCCCCAACCAAGCAACATGTAAAGTTGTTGCCTACCTACTTCAAATACCAACGCTTTTTTCAGTGCATTGATTGGGAAACCTTGATTTCTTTCAGGCTACATACCTCCTTTTTGCTTCGCCAGGGATTAGAATCATACCCTTTGCCTTTGGGAGTAGGGAGTAACTCAGCTGGCAACAGGAACGGTACGGCCCATCTGCACAAACTGCTATGTTGCACCAACTGGACAAATTTTAACAGGGTCTTCGTCACACAGGCCCGTGTACATACTGTGGATGGACGAAATCCATTTCGCACCACCCAACAAAGCTTGGGATGATTCGATTCTCCTGTGAATACCAACAAATAAATGCTTCAACCATGGTGTCAATGTGGTGCGAAATGGAGTCCATCCACAGTAGGCCATACTATGACCCAGCCGCGAAACCAGGTACAAAACGGAGCATCTGCTTCTCACTGGCCATGAGCAATGGGTTTTGGCTCACATGGCTGTGGGTAAAAACCAATGGTCAGGATTTTGACCCATGGCCACATGTGTACCTTGACGACATGGAAGTGATGGACCTTTGCTCCCAAACACGTGGTTTGACTCCGGGCCAATGTCCAAGTGCCCCCCCGGCCGACCAGATCCAGCTATGGAAAGGCGCCAACAAAAATATGGGTCTCGTTTTGGAGGTGTGCAAGGAAAACTTAAGAATGCCCACCATGCTGGGGGAGGGGGGGGGGTCCCGAAAAAAGACACAACACAGACAGCGCTGTCGCTTGAGCCCAACAGACCGTTCAACGGCGGGATGTTGAATTTGCCGAAAAGAGACGTGCCTAAGTCCCCTGGAAAAAATAGAAATATGTCCAGTACTGATAGATTCCCTTTAAAACCAACAGGGGAAAATAAAGGATATTCTTAACCAAATGGAAGAATAGGGGCCTTGTGTGTCGCTTGAATCTGAGCCTCCTGGACTGGCTCTTGGCTCGTCAATCCAACGGGCATGGCAAGGATGTCCCACAGAAGCAAAGAGTTGTATCTTTCTGGGTGAACAACATTTCACCAACCTGAAATAAGGTGGGGGGCTATTCCCCACATAACCCACCATTTGGGGTGAGGTCGTGTGAGGTCGTTATAATTCACCCGGACCTTTCACGATGTTTCACCTTCTTGTGCGATAACCACCAGCCTTCCCCAGAAACTTTCTCCCTTTGTCATCACCCCGGGAAAAAGCAAATGTGGGGGGGACACATCTTTTTTGACCCCCCCATTCCTTAAAATGTGACATCTTCTGGAAGTCAAAGAGTTTGGTTTCGAGGCAAACCTACCAAAGAAAGGTCACAAAAACCGCCCTACATCAGCTGTTTGCTTTTTTTGTCCGGTAGAATGTCCGGCAACCCAACCCTTTTGAGGCAGGCGGTTTCGACCATTTCCCCCCCCCCCCCCTTCAACCCGCACCCGACGCGTGAAACCCAGCGCCTGCCGGGCCCCTGGCGAGTCCAAGACCTGGCCGATCCACGTGACTTCGGGTTTCGCTTCGAATTTTCGTGGCCCAAAAGCCGGCGAAAAACAAACAACTTGTTTTGTTTTCACTTGTTGTTGTTTTTTCGCCACAAGAGCTACCTGGATAGCGCGATTCCCAACTCAGGAAAACATCTGACCTGTTCGCCGGAAAATATATATCCAACAGTGCCCCCCCCCCCCCCACACGCTCATGAGCAAGCTTTGTCTTAAAATACCCCACAACCTCATTCTACTTGCCCCAACATGAAGCTTCTTCATGGAAACTTTTGATAGGATGAAGGTGCAGAAACCTGGTGTAAAAGTGGTTGATTCCCACTATTTGGTCCCTGTACAGGGATCCCCTTGGCATTACAAAAATTGGGTCTAAACCCAATGTCCGACAACCACATTTTTTTTCAGAGGAAGCCGAAACATTGTGCCCGCGGTGGGGCGGCTCCGGTTGCCCTTCTGGGTTTCCTGTCCCCTGTAGGTCCAATGCAACTAGTAGGATTCCTTATATGGGTGTCTTTGTTTAGGAGAACCCCAACATGATGGTTTTCCTTTTGGTTTACCTTTTGAAACCACAACGACAGGGTGCCCTCAAAAAGACACCCCCCCATATGTGAGGAATTTGTCAGAGTTGGTAAGTAATGCGCTAGGAGGTAGTACCCCCCTTTGCCCCAAACAAGGGTAATACAATATGTCCAAAAGCCTATTTTAAGGATGGTGAGCTCATTTTGAAAACCCCGAAGTGAGCTCGACATTGTGCTCGAGAGCACCAATGATTGTAGGCCCAAAACCCACACTCGCGGACTGCTTGGGCTAGCCACCCGATGGGTGTTCAAAATCGGGGTCTTTTCGAGTCGTATGCTTCGGCTACCCACGCGTCTCTTTGTCTCTTTGGGTGGCAACTCGTGTGTTCCCCGCCCATTCCACTTTGATTTCACGCGCAACCCCCGCGCCACAGCGACACGAAGGCGTCCGAGCGCCTCGGGGATTTGTGGGAACCGTTCAGGGCCAGGAGCCGAAGAAAAACTCCTTTGAAGGAGTGACCTTCTGGACAGTTCCCCCGTTTCTATGGCTTTGAAGACCACACGGACAACCCGCACTTTTGGGGGGTCCCCTAAAAAGCAGACACGCCCGGAAATTGGCTTCTCCCAAAAATCACATGGGTTTGCCTGGGAAACGGACGGCATAGAACCCCTGCAACACACCTGGAACACAGCTAGCTCCAAGCAATCTATCCGATGGACACCTCCGCCTTTGGTTCGGAGGGTGGGAACATCTTAGCTTTTGTGTTAGGTCTCAGTCAGTCCCTTTGGAGAAGGGGTGCCCTAGTTTTAGACTGGGGGGACCTGACTCTAAACGGAGGAACCTCCGAGAATGGAGGCTTCCCCTTGAAGTTGCCCTCTAAACAGACCCGCCCCACTGTGAGGGAGATGGTCCATGCAATGCCTAGCCCTTCTGGCTAGAGTAGTGCCTCATTAAGTCCTTCAAGGCATGGCTTGGCCATGTTTGTGGCCTCGAATATCGGCCGACTACAAACCATTGTTGCTGCTCAGCGGAGAGTATCCAACCTTTACTGTGTGGTCCGCTCCCTTGCGCAGGGAGAAAAAGGAGTCCGGATGGACTGCTTTGTAGGTAAGAATCCAAGCAGCCAGCTGCAAAAACAGGCCACCCCGTGTGGAACATGACCCTGGTCAAAAAGTGAGAATGATCCGCCCTGCATGGGGTGTCTTGTTTGTACACCTTCTTGGTGGTTAAAAAAAAAACAACAAGAGAACACCCCCCAATTTTAGGGTCCAGTCTCGAAAACGACGAGCCCTTCTCAATGGGATTGAAGGCTCGGCCGGCCGGCTAGAGTGTGAGAACTTGGGTGCTTGGCCCAGGGGAGCCCTAGACGTGCCAAGCTCCTTTTCGGACTGTCGGACAGGGGGCGTTTTTGCGCCATGAAGAACTCCTCGAGTGTCACGACACTCACGGCTCCAAGTGAGATTTTCAGAGCGGCCATGAGAAAACGTGAATCACAATGTGAGTTATACTCAAAAACCCGGGTCGACCCAGAACCATGCTTCAAGAAACTTCAGAAGGCGGAAATATCCGCAGCTATTTCTGGCAAGAAATAGGATTGTCCCTTACCTTTATCTACCCGAATCGGTTTTGAGCACGTGGCTCATGTCCTCCTTGGATGACTGATTTCTGAAAAAAAGGGAAACTCCACCCGAAACCAAAAGGAAACGGTTGCGCGTCACTGAAGTTCTCAGATTTGAGATGGAATGATCTTCCGACTTGCTGTGATCTGTAGATAACATGTCCGTGACGCTGAGCCAAGAACAGCAAAAGCACTGGGCATTCGGAGGGAGTCAACAAAAGCCGGCGCTCCTAAAATGACTCGATTCCACCGTGCCGTGAGCACTTTGAGGTAGCAAACCAACATGGAACCCAAACAACCATCTTTAGAGAGACATTCCTCAAAATGGCTGGCATCCCATGTTAAAAATTCCGGGGGCTCCGGGGCTCCGGGCTCCAGCCAGGAACCCAGACCTGCAGCTTCGCCCGAGAAATGGGGAGGAAATCCTTCCGCGTCTTTCTTGGGGTGGTGCCCGTGTTGGGGGGTGGCGATTTCCAGGGCAACCAACATGAAAACCACAATTTTAGTGGGTCCCCAAGATCCTTGTTTTTAGGGGAAACCCAAACAACAACTGCCTTTTTCTGTTGCTTTCTTTTTTTTTGGGGGGGGGAGGGGGGGGTATGGACACTCCACGAGCCAGAGATATGATAATGCTTGATGGCATCGTTTCCGCCGTGGGGCTCACACTTTGCAAGGCACGCAGATGGAAGTGAACAACCCTTCCGAACCCATCAGGGCTTCGGTCTGCCCTTTTTTGGGAAAAAGCCCACCCGCACACCATTCTTTGACCATAGCTTTATCTTCACAACCACCAGAACAACGGGGCTGTCCATCAGGTTTGAAACGGGCTTTCTCTGCAGCACGGTAGAAACGCGGCGCCAACTCCAAATTCACGAAAAACCCTTCTCGTGGGGAAGCTTCCAACACTTCCAGCTGGTGTTCTTTCAGAGCCGAAAGACGGGGCGCGCACTCCAAAAAAATGGGGGGGGGGGGGGGAAACATAAAATAAAAATAACAAACAAAAAGGAAAAAAACAAAAACACGGCTGACCTTAGGCCCTGACACACCCCCAGCAGCACCAGGACCAGCGCCCGCCTTCCATTTCTCAAGTCTGGGGGCCTGCGGGGCCTGGCCCCTGATCTGCCTGAGGGCTCACCCCTCGTCTCCGTCCAAAGTGCCACGGGGGTGAGCCTTCCAATAAAGCGGGTTCTGTTGATATCAGAGCAATTGCAACCCTACCCCCCCCCAAAAATAGTTAATAGGGGGGGCCTGGGGTAGGGAATTTTTAAGGTAGGGTTTCAGGGTTCAGGGTTCATTTTCAACAAGCAAACAACTTTGTTCAAAACACCAAGGGGGATTCTGGGGAATTTGTCTAAAATTTCTCAACATTTTTTACAATCTTTTCATTTAATAACAGTCTAACAATTTAACATTTTCAAGGTTCAGGTTTCAGACCATGTTTAAGCTTTCTGGGGAATTGTTGGTCATTTCTTTTTACATTTGTTTACAATGAAAAAGGGTAAGCACTTTGTTATGATCATTGCAATTGTTATTGGCTGTTGTTATGTTTTTGTTGTTGCTCTTCAATCTGATGACAACCTTGTTTGTTTTGTCATTGTTTTTTTCTCTCACCACCGCCACGCTTTTCGTGTTCTCCTTCTATGTCCTGGTCCATATTCTCGTCGGGCGCCTCAGTATGACAGAGTTTGACTGAATGAGCACACGCAAACCTGACAAGTGGATATGCTTGATGCTATGTCTGAAACAGAGAACTCGTGTTCAAGCAACAAGCGTGAAATCTGTCCTGCTTTCTGCAACAGTAAGCCATGTCCAGTGGTGGCTACCCGTTGTCGGATGAGCAAGTTGCTCAGATGCTGAGCGCCGAAGATGCCATCTCTCAGGCTGAGCAAGAGAGCTTGGCAGAGAGCGTCGAGGAAGAGACAGAGACCGAAGATGAGCAGGAAGAGCCTTCCGAAACGCTTGGTTCGGGAGATGAAGCCAAGCCCATCGTTCCACCGAAGGATGATGAAGACAAGGATGACGCTGGTGGCACCACATCCACAGAGCCTTCGGCGGTGGCTTCACCTCTGGCGGATGTCCCCGCCTCCTCGTCAGAGACCGTCATGCCCAAGAAGAAGTCCAAGGCAAAGAACATTCCCACCGTCCCCGTCAGCTTCAAGCAGGAGATGGAGAAGCTCTCGGATAAGATGCTGGCGCTGAGGATTGAGGAGATGGAGCATCAGGAAGCTCTTCTTCACGAACAATCCAAGCTGGCTCGCAAGATGTCAAAGAAAAGGGCTGACGACGCGAAGAACGCCGACAAGCCATCCAAGAGCGCCATGGTGAAAGCCAAGTCTTTGGCTTTGAAAGCCGAGAAGGAGGCGGACATCACCGTGACCTTCTCTTTCAACGGTAAGCGCTTCTCCATCACCACACAGTCAGGCAGAGGCATTGGTCACATGCGGACGCTCTTCATGGAGAAGGCGAAGATTGCCAAGAAGTTCAAGAACGACCTGAAGTTTGACCTTGGCGGTGAGGACATCTTCGCTGACCGTGACCCAAGGACCACGATGCGCTCTGTCAAGGTCGGCGACGGCTCTTTGATGACAGTCACAACGAGGGGCTTGGGCGGTGGTGTCATCAAGCCCTTCTTGAAGCAATCGGATGCCATTGACATGCTCCAGAAAAGGGCTTCGTCAGTGATTGACAAGAAGATGGCTAAGGACGAGGAACAGTTGATGAACCTGTCTCCGGAAGAGCAACTCCCCACCAACATCAAGGAGTATCTGACAGAGAAGCGCAACTCGCTCAACGGTGTGAAGCTGATGAAGGAGCAGACAGGCCTGAACATCATCAAGACGTGCCTCGCCAACGTTGACACCGAGAACCTGCGCCTCATCCGCAAAGCCATCGGCGACCGCAACGAGGGGCACAAGGGCTCAACCGAGGAGCGGGTGCTTCGTGCCTCCTTCCTGCTCTTCCCTGCCATCCGTGAGGTCAAGTCCGTCATCCTCCACTTGAATATGTTCGAGCGGGAGGTCTGCCGTGAGTTGCTTCGCATCTACATCTCTGAGTATTCCAAGGTGGAGAACGGTCAAGCCAAAATCAACAACGTCGGCTTCGTTGAGCACATTGACGCAGAGTTGGTGCGCCGTGAGCACTTGAACAACCCCGCCCCCGCCGATGTCATCCAGCAGGTTCAGCAGTCCAACTGTCTCATCGTCTGAGGACTGATTATGTCTAAAATAACCCCGCCCCGAAAGTTTGGGGCACCCTGCCCCGAAAGTTTGGGGCACCCTGCCCCGAATTCCCGTAAGTTTGGGGCACCCTGCCCCGAAAGTTTGGGGCACCCTGCTTTGAAATCGTGTCGTTTCTACAACCCTGCAAGGAGATTCCTGAGCCATTGTCAGTGAACAAGCGGTAGATTGAGTGATTGCCCTTCTTGCTCTTTTATATGTCCTTTACATCAACCACAAACAAATGAGTCATCGCATATGTTCATTTTGAGACATCAACCAGAGCAAGAAATCACAGAAAGTGGCTTCGTTCATTTTGCTTTCGCTTTCACATGGTTAGGGGGGAACACGCTTTACCAGTGGAGAGAAGTGGAAAAAAAGCGGTTCCTCGTGAGATTGATTGACACATCACTTGACAACAGTTTTGAAAGCAACATCACTTGATTTGCCGACGCTGAGGTTGTGAAGTCATCCCGATGTATCTGTACGAGACTACTCTCTACCAGGCTTGGCTGACACAGGGTTATTTGTTCGTGTCCCTTTTTTTTTGGTGTTCTGTTAAAGTGGAGGGTTCAAACAAAGCATTCAGGGAATGACATTGCCAGACAGTTTGCCGAGCCTGACATTTGACACTTCACCCCTTTGACCCCTTTGACCCCTTTGACCCCTTTGACCCCTTTGACCCCTTTGACCCCTTTGACCCTGTGTATGCGTCCTGTATGTCAGAAGGCACCTCCCTGTATATCTTCAAGGTGTGGTCGTTGTCGCTTTTTTTCACCCTTAAATTTATAGTAATAAATAAGGGGAAACTCTCGCCAATTTTCCATCTTGATGTTTGAGACCAACCCCAAATTTAAGGGCATCCTTCCAGAAACCCCAACATTCCCACTTTCCCAAACCCAACAAAACAAGGACAAAATCCACCATTTCACAACTCACCCAAAACCAACAAACACATCAACTTCATCAGTTTCAGTTTCAAACCCATCCCCAAACCCACATTTCACGTTGCAACCCAAACCCACCAAATCCAAACCCGCAACAAGAACCCGCCCCCAAAACTACTTAAAGAGAAAATGCCTTATATATTATTAGAGAAATGGCAGGGGATTTTGAAGCAGGTTACGTTATCAATTATCTAATATCCAATAATGAAGCAAACATAAAAACAGGAAAGAACAATAAACCTTTAAAAAAACTCGTTATAAACAACAAGGAATATTATTACAACAAAGAAAAACCCATCTCAACATCTTTACAAAACAAACTTAATCAAGTATCAAAAACACAAGAGTTCAAAAGACACCACCTTTTACAGAAGTCAGCAAAGGCATTGAGAGGAATTAATACAATCAAAAAATACAGATTAAAATTAGGGGCTAAAACATCAGAGACCTTTTCAGCATTGAAAGAGTATGCCAACACATATTCAATATCCAACATACCATTCAAGGGATACAAAGGATTAACATATCTTTTATGGCAAGAAAAGAAACTAACAGAGTTTTTACAACAAGCAAAATCAATGAAACTACTGATTGATGTTGAGGTTCTGTTTGATAAAGTTGATGTAGATGGTGATGAAACAGAAGACACTGTCAGTGCATCAAACACGCTTGGAATATCTACCAAAGATGAAAATGATGTACAAATAAAACACAATATGAGGAGTAGGAGATACAACATTTTGAATGTAGGCGATTTGAAAAAGGCATTGGAAAATATACCGAAAGACATTGAACTTCAAATTGAAAACTCACCTTTGAAACATTCAGGATTGAAGATTAATAAGATTAACAAAATAACCATCCACTACGATAAATACAATCCAAACAGAGCAGGAAAATATATGGAACTACCAGAATGGATTTCAAAGAAAAAAGCGTGTATCAACATTCAAAACGAAGATGAGTTATGTTTCAAATACTGCGTTTTATGTAAATTCTATGAAGTCTTCAAGAAAGACCATCCGCAACATATGAGACACTACAAGAAATTAATGACTACTGAAAGTCTCATTAAATGGGATGGTGTGAATTTTCCAGCATCAAATGATGGCATAGACCATTTTGAAACAATTAACCAAAATTCTATATCAGTTAATGTTTATGTTGAAGATGAGAACCAAACCATCAGGGCAAACAAAATAACGAAGATTCAAAAACCATCTTGTCATATCAATCTGTTACGAATTCAAAAAGATGATAATGAACATTATGTTTTAATAAAAGATTATAATAGATTAATGGGTAGTCAAACCAACAATCACAAAACAAAGATATTTCATTGTATTTACTGTCAGCACGGTGTTCAATCAGAAAAGCTTTTAAATGCTCACATATCAAAGGGATGTATGGCAAATGACATTCAACGAACAGAAATGCCAGAAGAAGGAACATCAATGAAGTTTGAAAAGCATTTCAAGAAACTTAAAGCACCATTTGTTATTTACGGTGATTTTGAATGTTTAACAACAGAAACATCAGAAGGCATCAAAGGGACTTATCAGAACCATAAACCCAGCGGTTATATGCTTAACCTTGTTAATGCTTATAGTGGAGAAATGAAACCATTTTTATACAGAGGCGAAGATTGTATTGATAATTTTTGCGATACTCTGAATAATATTAGAGACGATGTTATGGAACAAATGAAAAAACCAAAAGATATGATTATGTCAGATTTAGATGAAATTAAACATTTAGAAGCTAAAAAGTGTTTCTTATGCAATGGCGCTTTCAACAACAAGGTGGAAGCGAAAAAGAAAGTCGCCGACCATTGCCACTTCACAGGATTATACAGAGGAGCGGCGCATATGAAATGTAATATAGACTATTGCTTTAAAAAATATCATATACCAGTATTCTTTCACAATCTTAAAAACTATGATGCTCATCTCATAATATCAAATCTTGAAAAGTTAAACACAAAGAAAGAACAAATATCAGTAATAGCACAGAACAGTGAAAAGTTTATTACCTTTTCATTGAACAGACTTGAATTTAAGGACAGTTTCAGTTTCTTATCATCATCATTAGAAAAATTAGTCAAATTAACTAAATATGAAGACAGTAAATTGAGACCCGACTGGGATGAACATTTCAAATACAGTTATAAAGGAAAGTATATAAAAGACCAAAAAGATTTATTTTTACTGACAGAAAAGGGAGTTTATCCTTATGATTATTGTAATGACTTCAATAAATTTAATGACACTGAACTACCAGAAAAGAAACATTTTTACAGTAGATTAAGTGAAGAAGATATAAGCGACGCAGACTACGAAAGAGCAAAATTAATTTGGAAACACTTTAACATTAAAAACCTTGGTGAATATCACGATGTATATTTACAAACCGATGTATTATTATTAACCGATGTATATGAAAATTTCAGAAAACAATGTCTAACAGATTATGAATTAGACCCAGCCCATTATTATACATTGCCTAACTTTGCTTGGGACGCGATGTTATTAAAAACAGGAATTGAACTTGAACTTTTACACGATGAAGAAGTTTATAAAATGATAGAGCAAGGATTACGAGGCGGTATGTGCCAAGTTTCAATGAGAAAAGCAGTAGCGAACAATAAGTATATGAACGATGATTATGATGAAACAAAACCATCATCATACATTACATATTTAGATGCTAATAACCTTTATGGATTAGCAATGTGTAAGAAACTACCTTATAAGAAAATAAGATTTGTAAAAGATAATTTCACAGAAGAAGACATTAAATATCATAACAGTGAATATAGCAACAAAGGATATATTTTAGATGTTGATTTAGAATATCCGAAAGAATGCCACGACAAACATACTGATTATCCATTAGCACCAGAAATTATGAGTGTATCAGCAGATATGCTTAGTGATTGTCAGAAAGAAACCTACAAAGCATATCATTTTAACAATGCTCCAAAAGATGAGAAAACAAACAAGTTAATACTAAATGTTATGGACAAACAAAATTATGTTTTACATATTGACATTTTAAAATTCTATTTGAAACAAGGACTTAAAATAAAGAAAATAAACAGAGTAATAGAATTTAGACACAAGCAATGGTTGAAACCGTGGATTGACTTTAACACAGAGAAGCGAAAGAACGCT
Source organism: Effrenium voratum (assembly GCA_963377175.1). Taxonomy (NCBI): domain Eukaryota; class Dinophyceae; order Suessiales; family Symbiodiniaceae; genus Effrenium; species Effrenium voratum. The sequence continues at coordinate 137,471 of CAUJNA010000299.1, forward strand.
ACAAGCGACTTTGAGAAAGATATGTACAAGTTAATGAATAACGCGGTTTATGGAAAAACTATGGAAAATGTTAGAGAACACATTGACTTTGAACTGGTTGACACACCTGAGCGCTACCAAAAATGCGTGAATAATCCTAATTTCAAATACAGACATATCATAAATGAAAATCTCATAGGAGTTGAAAAGGCGAAAAGCGTAGTGAAATTAAATAAACCAATATATGTAGGTATGAGTATTTTAGACTTATCCAAGAAACATATGTATTCTTTCTATTATGATATTATGAAACCGAAATATGGAAATGATATAAGAATGTTATATACCGATACTGACAGTTTTGTATTACATATTAAAACCGAAGATTTATATGATGACTTTAATGACATTAAGGATTTTATGGATTTTAGCGGTTATGACCCTAAACATAAATGTTATGATAAAACAAATAAGAAGAAACTTGGTTGCTTTAAGGATGAAGCCGACGGCAAGATTATAACAAACTTTATAGCATTGAAACCGAAATCTTACTGTTTCAAGATACATAACGAAGAGAAAGAAGAAAAGAAGAGCAAAGGAATAGTTAAACATAAAGTGAAGAAGGAACTGACATATAACTCTTATGATGACACATTGAAAAACAATAGTTGCGACACTATAACATTCAACAGCATAAGAAGTAAAGCGCATCAAATATACAGCATACAACAAACAAAACAATCGCTTAGTGCCTATGAAAATAAACGCTATTACATAGACAGTATTAATTCATTGCCATATGGTCATTATAGCATAAAGCAATAAAACAATACAAATATACTTAAAGAAATAATTATATTATATATTAACTGAAAATGGCGTGCTTTATGGTAGATAATAAGGAAAATAAAATTTCTATGACAAATGATGAATTTGATTTGTTGTGGAATTCTATTGATGGTGAAGTGTCAGACTTCTCCACCGATACAGAGGAAGAAATTAAGAAGGCAAAGGAAAAGGAAAGTAAGAAAAAGTATAACGATGTATTAAACAAGAAATATAAAGAAGAAGGATACTTTAAAGAGTATTTTATAGAAAATGATAAGTCATTAGAATGTGAAAGATGCGGGTGTATGATTAAAAGTAAGTCTAATATGGCAAAGCATTTAAGGACTGACAAATGTAAAAGAATTCATAGAGAAAGAGCTTATCAGAATGCTGTTGAGAAAGTATGTTATAAATATTTAACTAATTCTAATTAATATGTTTCGTCCTTATTTAAAGGTTTATTGTCATTTTAAGGTAATAAATGACAACAAACAAATTTGAACAGTCCAAAATCTATAAGATAGTTGATGTTGATTACCAAAAATGCTACATAGGAAGCACTTGTGAAAGTCTAACAAAGCGAATGGGACGACATAGAAGAGAATATAGAGCATTTCAGAAAGACAACATCAATAAATATGTTCCAAGGTCAATGATTTTATTTGATGAGTATGGTATAGAGAACTGTAAAACTGAACTTATTGAAGACTACCCTACATCAAGTAGAGAAGAACTATTGAAGCGTGAAGGTTTCCATATTCAAAACAATGAGAACTGCTTAAACAGATGTTTAGCAGGACGCACGAAGAAAGAATACTATGATGATAATAGAGACAATCACCTTGAACAGAAAAAACAGTATAGATTAGACAATATTGAAAAGCTAAAAGAAAGAGACCAATCATATAGGGAAGAAAACAAAGACAAAATAAAAGAGAGAAAAAAGTCATATTATGAAAACAATAAAGAGAAACATTCAAGCAAATGTAAGGAATATATAGAGAAAATAATAAAGGCATTTTACAACAAAAAGACCGTGAAAGGTATGCTTTAAATAAAGATGAAATTAACAGAAGGAGACGAGAAAGATACAAAAACAATAAGGAAAGCATTATCCAGACACCAACAGAAGTTCGTGACGATTGAGCTTTTTAGTCTTTCCTTCAACTTCATAATATTTATTAAGCATCATATCACGACCAATATTTGTGATGGTGAATGAGTTGTTTGACCAACGGCTTGTTGTTTCTTTCATTGATGTGTAATTTCCTTTTCCTTTACTATAAATTTTGACTTTATCACCGACATTTAGTTTAGGATATTTTCTTAAATACTTTTCTTTTAATAATGAGTTTGCTTTCGCTGTTATTTCATTTTCGTCTTTGTGTGCTTCATTAGGTGTAAGTTTTGTAGTCCCGTGTGTCATTTGTTGATTATACTTGTTTAAGACTGCTTGTAAGAAACTCGTCCAAGTTCTATCAGTCGCTTTTATTCTGTCTCCCAACATCTTTTTAACTGTGCGAATCACTCTCTCTGCGACTGATGCGTGTGTCAATGTTATTATGCTTCTTATTGCTTCACCTTCTAAATACTCTTGTAATTTCTTATATGCAAATGCCCCGTCATCATCTGTATAAATACTCATCGGATGACCTAATACTTTGAAGCATTGAAGTATTGCTTTATACACTGTCTCACCGTCTCTAACCTTCATCGGTTCAATGTGTAGTTTCTTACTGAATATATCTATACATATCAAACCATAGCGTGGGCTACTTAAATCCGATGTTCCTGTCGCTTTCATTAATGAAATCATATCCATTATGTCTAACTGATATTCAAACCTTGCGAAAGGTGCTGAATAACTGTTGTATTTACTGTATCCTTTCTCTTGTTTAGAAGGTTGCTTTTTTAACCAAACGCCCACTTCCTTTAAAGTAAATGAGAATTCTGTTTTATTTGCTTGATTGTATAACTCATTGACTGAACCGAACCCAGTTTGGACATTGTAATAAAGTTTATGTAAAACCTCATCTTTTGATAATTTACTCATTATTTAAAAAGGATAGAATAAAATATGTCTTAATATTTATGAATAATATTAAGAAGTATTTAACTAATCATCAGGTTCGGTCTCTGGTTGAAATATTCTATCATCACATAATAGTTTAAACTGTTGCTTTTCAATGTCCAACTTCTGTTCTTCTAACTCGTTAAATATTCGTGTCGTGCTTCTACAATTCCCGCATATGTTAATGTAATGCTTATAATAATATGTTAACCTTTGCGTTCGTATCAAACCGTTTTCATTTCTTATGTCCTTTTCCATATTCATAAGATTTTCTGTAATATGACACCCGCATTTTAAGATAGTCATTAGTTCTCTATTATATATAGGGGTCATTTCTTTAAGTAGTTTTTTTAATATAAACTAACCAGTATCTCACTAATCAACTCACTCGGGATTTTGTATAAATCTTCTTGCTTATGCTTTACATAATTTTCACCCCAACTTTCCTTACGACCGGATGGCATCCGTTGCGCAGTTTCAATATGTTTATTATTAACAACTTTACCGCAGTCTTTTTTACATAATGGTCTGGGTTTCCATCCAGAGGATGTAAAAGGGACTTCGTCCCGTTTCCAATTGTTTAGATTGTTCCACAACCTCGTTCTCTTACGATAGTTAAAACCATATTTACAATAGTCAATGTCATTAAACCTTAACCCATTCATAAAAGACTGACTTTTCAATAATCCAGTCTGCGGATTTTCAATTATCCAGTATTTAGGTTTAAAGTAATCTATTATTTCCAGAGTTTTTAAAACAATACTGTTAGCATATTCAATATTTCTGATGCCAGTTGTTTTTGCTCTGCTGTATTCCGTGCAAGGTGGAGAAGCCCAAATAAAATTAAAATGGTTCTTATCAAACTGTTTATAATCCCATTCAAGTATATCACAATTAATATCAGCATTTTTTAAATCCAATGAAATTACATTAAAACCGAGCGACCTCGCAATCGTTCCAACTGAGCCTGTGCCACTAAACATCTCTAATAAATTCATTTATTAGAATGATTTAGATTTTAATTATTATTCATAAAGTTTCTTTTCTTCGTTATACTTGATTTGGTAGTATTCTAAACTACTTGGTTTAGGTTCTTTTATTGATTTATTATTAATTTTTGAAAGATAAATCTGTTTCTTGTTTTTGTATTCGCCACTGTCTCTATCAACATCTTTGGACTGGTAATTATTATTGTTGTTATTGAAAGTTGGTTTGCTTTCCATTTTGTTTGCTATTCTGTCTAAATTCCGAGCTATTAAAGTCAAACTGTCAGAGACATCAACAACAAGCTCTGTAATGCGTTCTATCATTTGTGTTCAACCTTTCCCTCCATATATACTAATTATAAAACTAAACTTTTAAAACTAAATGTTTAAACGGTGTTAAATCTACTCTTTATATATTACTTTTTCATCATTTCTCGTGTGGTTTCTTGTGTTTCATTGTCACCGTTATCTGATGGAGTAACTCCCCTCCCAAAGCGTATAGCAATATTATGTGCGTCTGTTTCTAAATTGATATCACCGTCTTTACTTTTATCAATATTCATTTTTTTATCAGTTTTACTTATCTTAAAACCGATAGGGACACAAGAGCATTTGCAATTTCCCTTCTTTTGTATTTCTAATTCGTTTTTCATTTCTAACATCTTTTGACACATTGGACAAGGGAAATTGATAACTGCTGTTTTACTAACAACTTCTTCACTGTCTTCATCTGTTGATGAAACCGTTGTTTCTGACTTATTCTTTTTGTTTTTCTTTCTTCCCATTTATATTAATATTTACATTTTTATTTTTGATATATTCAAAAATAAGCTTAATTAATTCTAACGAATAATAACAACATTTTTTAATTTTATTGTCAGTTATTACAACTTGTTCTATTTTCTCTACTTCATCTATTATATCAATATAATCTGAATAAGTCCTATCCATATAAAATAATAAGATGAAATAATTATTTAATCTTATTATTAGAATATTCGGGCTCAGCAATGGGGTTTCTTCGGACTGGACAACACAAGCGAGGTTCAAGCTAATTCAAACTAATTATCTTCAATGCTTATTGATTGAAGCAATGGAAAACCTGTTCCATTATGTTATTCACCACCACACATAACATAATGATGTTCCATTCAATAATAAATATAATTATTTTCTTATAAGTATTTATAATATTATTTTATTATGCCTGATGTAAAACCAATTGATGAAATCAAATATGACTTTAAGCAAAGTAAGCACGATGTCGTCCCTAAATTACCGATGAGAGCGATGATTGTAGGTCCGTCAGGTTCTGGAAAATCAACTTTACTTGTATCAATGATACTTGATATTAATAGAGGTGCATTTGAAAGAGTTTTTATCTGGTCTCCATCAGTAAATTTGGATAGTATTTGGTTGCCTGTTAAAAAGTACATTAAAGAAGGTTTGAAAGTAGATACTGATAAAGAACCGTGTTGGTGGGATGAGTTCAATGTTGAAAATTTAGAAAGAGTTATAGAAACTCAAAATAAAATAATTGAATACCAGAAAAAACAAGGAATGAAGAAGTTATTTAATATTTTAGTTATATTGGATGATGTATCTGATAATCCAGCAATAACAAGAAATAACAAATTGTTAAATTCTTTATTTTGTAGAGGTCGTCATAGTGGAATATCAACACTTGTCAGTCTTCAAAAGTCATCAACTGTCCCACCAATTATTAGAGTAAATATAAGTCATTTGTTTTATTATAAAGTTAGAAACTTCAAAGAGATAGAAATATTACAAGATGAATTATCAGCAATTGTTAGAAGTGATAATTTGCTAGAAAGCAAGAAACTAATTTATAAAATATATGAGACCGCCACTGATGAACCGCATAGCTTTTTGTATATTAACCTTTTAGAAAAGAACCCTGATAAGATGTTTATGAAAAAGTGTTCACATTATTTGAAAATAACTAATCAATAACATTAAATCTATTTTTAATGTTATTAATTCAAATTAATGAAGCGTTGCAAAGTTGCAAATTTGGTAATTTATATATTAGTTTGTCCGATTTTTGGTTTTCTAATTTTTCTATTCGTGCCACACATTCTTGAATAGATTTAATGATTAAAGTATCTGCTCTTGTTTTTTCATCTACTCTTAAATTCTTAATGTCTTCCATACTGTTGTTTTCATCGTTTTTGCTTTGACCAATACCCATTATATATTATTATTTAGATTTTTCGTTTTTCATTTCCTTAATTTCTTTTTCAAGTTTATCTACTTTATCATTTAACTCTAATACTGCCTTATGAACCAACACGGGTAAAACCAAATAATTCAATCCTAAATACTCATTATCTTTACTCACTACATTTTCAAAATCTTTCGGAATTGCTTTTAACACTTCATCTGCGATATATCCTATATGATTTTTACCACCATCGTTTCTATCGTGTCTTTTAAACTTCTTCGGTTTAAATTTCTTAATAACATTCATACAATTAGTTTTGATATTGTCTATGTCATATTTCAAACGTGAATCAGATGAGTCCACAAACGTTCCGTTAATGGTTACGGTTGATGCTGTTAAATCTATATTTGTTCCTTTGTACGAATGCTGATGTTAATTGTGATAATATTAATATTGCTACGGACGGTAAATTAACAATTGATACAAATTGTGAATTATATAGGTATGTTAGTGCTTTCTCATCTTTTGATATGAGAAATACTGATGCTAATTCTTCAATTAGGTTCATTTGTGGAGACCCTGCTATTCAATCTAACATAGTTGGAGCAGTTAATATTACTACCGGATGGACTTTTAATACAAGCACTGTTGATGTAATGGGTAATTTATTTGCTGATGATGTTTATGTTAAAACTAATGGAGCATTAAGAAGCAATCATATAGCACCTAATGGTGGAACATTAGTAACCGTTGATACGAATCTCGCAGTTCAAAATGCATATTTAGCAACTAATACCATTCAATCATTTGATTTAACAACGGTTTCATTTTTGAATGATATTTCAATGACAACTGGAACTGATATTTTAATGGGAACAAGTGAAATATCAACTTATTATGATGGAACTAATTTATCTACAATTGATGTTAAATTTAATACAACCAATACAGCATTCAGAGTAATTGACAATGCAACAGTATTTTCAACATTATTATCTATTGATAAAACATTTGGGACAACAGTAAATACTGGAAGCTTTACAAATAATGCTACATCAACATTTAATGAAAATTTAACGGTTGCAGGAACGAAAAAAATGTTATGTAATTTAATTGAACATCAATAGGCTTACTAAAAATGGTTTTATTCACTAATCCATCACACATAAAATATTGGTTAGACGCATTACTAACATCACCAACACTAACGGCAACAAAATTATTATGAGCCATATATAAACCTTCTATAGCATCAGGTGTATATCTTTGTATTGAACCATTGTTATTAAAATTCAAATATGAACCATTATTAAGACTTATTGCGCTGTTAGTCCCTACAAACTGAGCAGCACCTGTAAATCTCGCTTGTCCAGCACAATTTAAAACATAACCATTAACACCAACAGCACCTAAACCAACCCTATCTTTAACCCACACACGACCAACATTAGCATCTCCGATTTGAGTTTCCCATTGACCTCCTGCGCTACTCATCCACATTCTACCATCTCTATTAATATTAAATTCACGATTAAACATTTGAAAAGCCATTTGTAATCCTAAATTAGGTGAAGGTGTAGTGCTGAATTTATTACATATTATAGAACCAGTAGTCAGCATATTTAAATCACTGTGTAAAGTTGCATTATCACTAAAATTAATAGCACCTGCTATTGATTGAGCGTTAGTATCCAGTTTGTCTAATTTTTGACTTAATGATATATCCTGTGAATTATTGCTAGTAATTATTGAATTAATTGTGTTTGTATTACCTGTTATTAATCCACTTAATCCATCACTTTGTAAAACATAACGAGCATCAGAACCAGTTATATCTAAAATAGATGAACAAGAAAATAAGCCGGATACTTGTAAATTACTTAATATTGTGGTATTATGATTTAATATTATTTTATCATTTTGAAAAGTTGAAGAATTATTAATTTCTACATCTCCAAAACCTCGCTGGTTTAAAAACATTGTTGAACCAGTCAAACTTCCATAAACATAACTATCAAAGTAATTATTATACATTTCAAAGAAATTATTATAATTTCCAAATTCTGCTATTTTGAAAGTTGCAGTAGTTGTTATATTATGTATTAATGTATTATTTAATACTGATGTATTTAACTTTTCTGATAATAAATTATTAGTTGTTATTTTATTATAGTAATCTGTTTCATTAAATGAACCACCATTCTGTAAATCTGATATTGCTATAATATGTGAATTTACTGTGCTATTTAATCCTGTTATTAAATTAGAATTAGAACTAATATTATTAAAATTAGATGTTATAGTAGAATTTAAACTATTTATTAAATTAGAGTTAGAACTAATATTATTAAAGTTTATATTGATTCAATTTGTATTTGATGAAATATTATTAAAATTAGATGTTATAGTGGAAGTTAAATTATTTATTAAATGTGAATTTGATGAAATATTATTAAAATTAGTTGTCATAGTAGAATTTAAATTATTTATTAAATTTGTATTTGATGAAATATTATTAAAAATTGTATTTGAAGTTATTGTCAGATTACCTATTAAAAATGTATTTGAACTAATATTATTTGATAATACATTAATTTCTGTTTTGTCATATGTTTCAGTTATATCATAAAAATTAGCGTCTATTTGTTGCTTTGTGTAAGTGTTGGCTTGGTCTGCTTTACTATCTAATACTGTTTGGATGTCGGATTTACTCGCGTAAAGGTCTTCTATATCATTGACTGCTCCGTCTTTTACTTGTCTAATTTTATTTGCGGTAATATCAAAGGTATTCATTAAGTTTTTGCTCATAATATTATATTATTAATTAGAAAATTAATAATATTATATTTTCAAATTAATCATAAAATGTAACGCTGTTGCTACGGATTTCAAGAATGCACTCATGCACCATGTGAATGTACATCCGTGTCGGCATAAAATTACTTGTGTATAAAGTAGTCCCATCGAGGGGGCGAATTTTGACTACCATATTAGAATTATTTTTAAGGTTCATTCCAGTATATGCGGCTGACTCTAACTTTTGCAAATTAAATCCAAACATAAATGCTTGTGTTTTATAGTCCTCGCTTCTAACCAATAATGGATTGTCAGCACAATGCATTAAATGGACATATGCTTCACGCACACCCTGAATTTCTTGCGAAGGAATAACTTGATTACCAACCACCAATGAAGCAGTTAAATCATATATCGGGTCATAATATCCAGCATCAACAGCACTACCCTGATGTGCTAATGGATGATATAGTGAGTTGTATTCCTTAAGAATTTCACCAAATCCTCCTACATAACCTGTACTCGTTGTGTTAGAAAATGAAATAAACATTTTATTTAGTTTAGATACATTCCTAACGATTGTTGTAAAGATTTCAGTAGATGCTGATGTGGTTTGTTCTTGCATTGTTTCAGTCTCAAAAGTAATTGGAAGAGAACCACTTTCTAATATTTTAGCATATTCTGCGTATAAACTATCATCAAGAGAATAAACATTTCCTTTGAAAATTGGCTTTTTTATTGCCCAGCTGTTAGAAGTATTTGTAGCCGTGAAATCAGCCGTAGCACCTTGAGCAATAATTGGTAATGTAGCATCATTCACTAAATATAATTCTATGGTTATAGGACAATAAGATAAATGTATCCAGTTTTCACAAGTCTTAAAGCATTTCAAATTCATATCATAAAATACATTAGCACTTTTACCTTTTGCAACGCCTCGTTTATTACTTGGAGTGACTTGTCTCGTGACACTTGCAACATTATTAGCGCCTGGGTTCGTTGCTAATTGAGTATAAGTTAGATATCTAACATCGTTATTATTAAACGAATTTCCAAACCCTAAAACTTCATCTGCTCTTTTTGCTTCTGATGTTTTAAGTAAATCTTTCATAGCATCAGCGCGTGATGTAGAATTCAAATCACATACTACTACATCTCCCATCATTACACGCACTCTTGAAAAGAAAGCACCAGTTGAAATTGGGCGAAGTTCAGCATTAGCATTAGCGCTTGTGTCAGTATTTTCTAATGAAAATCCTAATAATAGTGAAGGAAGCGAAAGCCATTGATTTGCCGGTCCTGTAATATTAAATCTAATTACAGAATTTGTATCAGCGGTATAAGTAGAAACTGATGAAGGATAAAAGTGTTTACTTTCTTTTGAACGGACATAAGAACCTCCCGATTTTAGCTTGTAACGAAGGTTCTTCTCTACAAGGACATCTTCAATATCAAGTGTTTCCATAACTTATATATTTAATAATAGAAAAAATATTATGTTATTCTATTATTAAACTAATTTATTTTGAAATGTGAATAATCTACTAAATCATTTTGTTTAGATTTTTTAGTTTATAGTTTTTTAGATTTTTTAATATTATTATTTTCAATCTTATAATTAGGTTCGCGTTCATCTTCTACTATTTTCTTAATATCATCATAACTGATTTTCTTTTTAGGATTTATAGTATTTTTAATGTCATTATTAGGCATTCTTATATAACAATTTATATCAATAATAACATTACAAGTCTAACCGGGTCTCCACCTGCTGTTGGTTGCTTCCCTTCGTCGTAATAACCAGTGATGTAATCGTGATTTACCAATGGATTTACACTTCCAGTAGCAACAGTTATAGCACCCCTATCTAATATTGATATTGGGTCTAATATACTTCTAAAATTAGTATAACTATCATCACTTTTATTTGACATTGAAACAAACGGAGCGCCGTAAGTTGTCAAACGAATATTTCTATCAGGGTTATTTTGTAAATATTTAGCAGAAGCAGACGAACCAAGACTATGACTAATAAGTTCAGTAATATTATGGTTTTCATCAAGAATATTACTAATATCTCTATACCTTTCACTGTATGAACTTAAACCAAATGGAATTGTAATATCAGAAGCAATGTCATTAATTGTAGATAAAATATTATTCTTACCAAATGTCCCAGCAACATATAGTTTATTGTTGTCTAAATAATAACCCTTACCATTTGTATATGCTTTGTTTAATCCTTCTGCGTCAGTTAAATTATTATTATATTTAGGTTTAAATAATGACTTTTCTTGTTGAATTTCATTAATTATTTTTCTATACATTTCACTATGACCTTGATGTAGTGGATTATATGATTTTAATTTTCCTTCTTTTAAATAATATGTATATTTCATTATATTAATATTGATATTGTTTATCTAATTAATTAATATAATGAACTTTCGTAAAATATATATTGATACACGACATAGAAATCTAAATGAAAGTTTGAGCACTTCTGACTTTGTTATAGATTTACCAGAAACACAAGAAACAGGAGCAAATACAAAACTATATGTCCATGAATTATCACTACCTAATACTATTTATCCGATTGAAGAAAATGTAAATAATAGATTATATTTAACATTAGGAGGAATATTAACAGGAGCGCCAGTATATTATTTTATTGTAGCACCAGATAAAGGTAGTTATGTAGGTAGTGAATTAGCAACCGAATTACAAAATAAATTGAATACTGTTACTAATGGAACTGATGGAAATAGCGACTTTTTTAGTTGTAGTTATTCATTAAAAACAAATACTATAACTATAACTGTTAATTATGTTTCTTACTTTTTCGTAATTCATACGGATAAAGAATTGCAAACTAACTACGGTTTTAGTATTGATTATGACAGAAGTCACACAATGTCCATTAACAATGTTTTAGGAAACACTGTTGAAAAAATCAATTTTGCACCTGACCCTTTCGTTAGTGGTTTTGTTAATTTATTACCAATGAAAAATATTTACTTAACCAGTGATAGTTTAACAAATGGAAACCAATTAGCACCTTATGGAGTTGCTCGTGTATTGAAGAAAACTCCTATTACTGCAGGGTTTGGAAATGTAATCTATGATAATGATATTTTAATGAATGACGCTAATGATGTTTCAATGAGACATTTAAGACGCTTACATTTCAAATATGTTGATGCTTCTGGAAAAACCGTAGATTTACACGGAGCGGACAGTAGCTTTAGTTTAACATTTGTTGAGACTTAATAATTCATCATAAAAATTAATTATATAATAAATATATGAGTAAAATAGAGGTGGTAGATGTTATTAGTGAAAATAATGAATCAGTAGAAGAAGTTAAACCTGTTGAGAATAATGAAGTAGTTGAAGAAGTTAAACCTGATGAGAATAATGAAGTAGTTGATGAAGTTAAACCTGTTGAGAATAATGAAGTAGTTGAACAAGAATTTACTGTTAAAAAGCAAATGAAGGAGAAAATGAACTGTCCTACTTGTGGAACTTTAATGACTGCTTACAACTATAAGTATAAACACGCTTGCCGAGGAGTGAAGAAGGGCACTAACAAAGTTATAGATTTGAACAAACCCATTAGAAAAAAGGTCATCAATCCAGTCCAAGCAGAAGAATTCAAAGAAGATGTGTATAACAGAGTAAAAAGCGATATTCCAAAAGTGGATGAACAAGAAATAGAAAAGCGTGTTCAGGAAAAAGTAGAAGAAAGGTTAAAACAACATATAGAAAGCACAGCAAATAAAGTATTTGAAACCGCAAAAGATAGATATATTAATATGAAACAGCAGAAGATGGAAAAGAAACAAGAACATATTAATAAATTAGTATCAAAAATTATTTGATAAATAAATTTATAATCTAATTATTATTATATGAACAAGTCAGATTTTGAAAATATAACATCAACACTTACAAAGAATGGTAAAGCAGGTCGCGAACGCTCGCGAGGCTCTGCCGAGCGTCGCGTAGCACGCGAGGCTCGTCCCTCGCGTCAATTACCAACATCAAACACATTTTATACTCCCATAACAAAACCAAGTAAAAAATATAAATCTAATGTCCATTACTATTACGACGGAGACAACAAAGCACATCAACCAAATTATACATATCTGAAAGAAATGAAGGAACAGTTAGAATTTCATAACGCTAAAAAAGATTACGCTATATTTCAAAATAGAAGAAGATATCAAGATGAAGCAAATTCAATGTTTAATGAGATACAAAGGTTAGAAAGTGAAAAAATAAGACATCATCCATCAAGTGAAACTGGTAAAAATTATTCGGAAATGATTAAGAAGAAAAAGGATATAATCAATCAATTAAGAAAGAATTTTAAGTTTGAATAAATTAATTAGATTAATAATTTTATAATCTAATTAATTACATATAATGAGATTAGACAATATGAAAACATTAAAATCACAGTTAAGATTAAGACCGTCGTATAATGAACTCATCAAGGAAATTACAAAGGAAGAATATAAAAATAAGAATATAAGAGATGTAATAGACAGAAACGCTTATTATTTTCGCGACAGTCCGTTAGGAACAGTTTATGATAATAATACCGTAGATTTGAGACAACAACACTTTCAAAAAATATTAGAACAACCTAAAACAGTCCCACATTTTGATATGTCAAAGGACGATGAAATGGATGATTTAAGAGACGGAGCAATACAAACACTAAGTGCCACAATGGATGATGCCGAGGAACAGCACGAGCAACAAATCAGTCAAGTTTCAAAAAGAGTTAGTAGCGAACAAATAGCAGACCTACACGAACGAGCACAACGGGCAAGACAATTAGAAGGACAAGAGGGGAGAAGACCAAGTATCCAGTCAATGGTAACCGCAAAATCAAGCGATTCAGAAGACTTACCACCGTTAGAACCATTGATAACAGAAGACGAAGCAGTTAAACGGATACAAGGGGCACAAAGAGGATTAATGACAAGGGGAAATGAAAACATAGGCAGACAAACAAAGGATGATGACGAAAGCCTGAAAGCACCCCCTAAATCAAGAAAAGCAAGAGAAACAATAGATTACAACACAGATATGGACAGATGGAAACACAGAGACATTAGCACAGATGACATCTTTTTTCAACTACATTTAAGAGGCTTTCAAATGACACCAGAACAACAAGCAAAGTATGACAGTTTAAAAACGAAAGGAAAGGGCAAAGACCAATCCAAGAAACAATATTTAATTGATGTAGTGGAAGAATTAATTTCAGAGGGAAAATGGACGACGAAAGTAAATGATGAGTTGTTAAGAAAAAGAATGGAAGATTGGAGAGGTATGAAAGGAAAGGGTAAAGCAACAAAAGAATGATAAAATCATTTATATAATTTATCAATAATTATATAAAATGATTAACAACCTCAAACATGAGTTAAGGAAACGCCCTACTTATGATGAAATGCTTAAACAAGCAATGGCAAGCAAACTAAAAACAACAGTTATATTGAAGAAATACAAGAAAGGAATGTTATTGAATAATTTTGATTTTGATGAATTAGATTTAATGAATTATAAAAATAAAGAACGATATATGAATGCAGAAGTTATGATGGCAGACAAGGCAACACAAACACTTAACAAAGAAAACAAGGCAACTCAAACAGACCTACCAAATGATAAGGCGACGCAAACTTATAATTTTGATGATATGACAAAGATTTTAGGTGTGTCTTCAAAGAAGTTTAAGAGCAAACTGATGAACAAGGCAGAAGCAGAAGCATTAGCATTTACATATGACCCTGATTTAAATGATGATGACGATGATGATGATGATAAAAAAGATGATGATAATGATAAATACAGAAAGAAACTATTTATGTTGATGAGGATTATAGATTTGATGTTGAGGTCAGGTTTTAGTATAGGGCAGATAGTGGCACATTTAACATATCACACTACATTAACTACAATTCAAGGTTCAGAGTTGCTGGTTAATTTGACAATGAATTCATTAGTATCATCTTATGATATAGCAAGTGCCATAATGAATTGGTTGAGTACAAATGTTAGTGAGGAAGTTGAGTTAAACACTTCGCCTCCTATCAGTGTTCATAGTTCTCCGCCTATCACTGTTAATAGTTCTTCAACGCATACTGTTCATTCATCATCATCAGAAGAAAATGCTAATTATGAAATAGCACCGCCTACTGACATCCCTGTCCCTACCGGTGTGGATGGGGACGAGTCTGAAAGTGAAAATGATGAAACTGAAAACCAAAATACCAACCCTGCAAAAACTAAAAAGACTTAAAGAAATGACCCCTTAATATATTAAGAGAAAATGAGCGAGGGTAAAATGACAGAGAATCATTTTATGATTGAACACTGGACTAACTTACCTGAGGGTTTAGTTTCAAACATCACTTCTTTTATGTTTGGTGATGAAGGGTGGCAAAGACTGAAACAGTGTGATGCACTAAGGGTCTTACAAAGGAAATGGAAACCATCTATTTACACTGAACGAGTAGGAGAAAGTAAATATTATGCTGAGATTCGTAATAAATGTTTGCAAGGTGATAAAGCACTTTCATATGCGTTGAAACCACCAAAAGAACTATTAAGATTGATGAAGTATGATGATGAAATACAGGTTGGAATAGAAGTTTGTGCAAAAATTATGTATAATAATAATATTTGTAGAAGTCGCTATTATTCATCAAGTAAACGGAATAACATAACAAGTAGAGCGTCATTACAATTTCATATTGAACAAGCAGTTGAAAAAATAAAACAGACTATGAAACGACGCGAACGACACGAAATCATTATCATAGAACATATTACATTTGAAATTCATAGGGAAACATAAACATTAATTTCGTGGTTTATTCATATTATTTAATTATAATGCGATTAAAGCCTTATATCCCCCAGAAAGCCTTAAAATGGTCTGAAACCTGAAACTTGAAAATGTTAAATTGTTAGACTGTTATTAAATGAAAAAAAATGTAAAAAAAAAAAATGTTGAGAAATTTTAGAAAAATTCCCCAGAATCCCCCTTGGTGTTTTGAACAAAGTTGTTTGCTTGTTGAAAATGAACCCTGAACCCTGAAACCCTACCTTGAAAATTCCCTACCCCAGGCCCCCCCTATTAACTATTTTGGCCATGTTTCCACCTAAAAACCCCAACATGTTCCACGGCGATGTTGCTGGTAGGGGTAGAATATGGTATGATATGAGCGCCTAAACACTTTGAATGGGGGTGTAAAGCACTTAAAGCCACATGTAGTGATGATTTTCGGAGGTTCACTAGTAGTAATTTTATGTTGCCCCTAGTTCTAGTGCTACCTTGCTCCTTCTTTCCAGGGATCCTTCTTTTTGGGAAACCTCCGGAAGAAAAGGGAAACCGGCTGGTTTTTGAAAGGAACGATGGTTGAAAAGAATAGGGAAGCAACCCCTAGGCCCTAGACTTGAAGAACCAAAACTCAGACCAGTGGCTATAAAAAAAGATGCGGGGTTCCAAATATCACTCAAGTGTGTACATATATATATATATATATACATATACATATATATATATATGTATGCACGCATGTGTATATATATATATGATTATATATATATATATACAAACAACAAACAACGATGACAATGCAAGTGTGGATACTGCAACGAAATTTGAAAAGACAGCCAAAGAGTGCCTAAAACACCGCTTCCAAGCACT
Source organism: Effrenium voratum (assembly GCA_963377175.1). Taxonomy (NCBI): domain Eukaryota; class Dinophyceae; order Suessiales; family Symbiodiniaceae; genus Effrenium; species Effrenium voratum. The sequence goes on from CAUJNA010000299.1 coordinate 154,054, forward strand.
GGCACATCGGCCAAACTGGGGGGGGGGGGTTCTTAGCTCTCTGCACAAAATTAAGCTGGGGTGGCTTTAACCAAGCCCAAAACAAGCTGTTTGACCAATGCATGTTTAACCAAGCCCTTAAGATGCTTGGTTTAAAACCCTTTTTGGGGTACGCCCGAATCAAAAGGTTTCTTAAGCTGAATCCCCTAAAAACAACTTTCTTGATTCGGGCGTAGATATGGATGGGTTGTGACCTTTCCCAGCTGGACGCACTAGCTGAAGTCATTTCTGCATGTCTTTACTGGATGTCGTTCCCAAAGCAATGAGAACCGGCCAATTTTGCCGGTGGCCATTTCCTCGTGGCCTGGCTGAACATGGCGCCCGCCATTCCTTCTTGGGAAAACCGTACTGTGGATGCCGTCAGCATGGGCTTTAGCCTCTTTGAGTCTTGGGATACAACCACCGAAATTCCAACTGCTGTTCTAAAAATGGTGAATCCCTTCTCTTAAAAGTGTTTGGGGTCAAGTTTAAAGAAACTTCCTGACAAGAACGAGATACGACAGCCAAGTAGCCTTGCATTCCGAGTAATGGGATCCCCCTACAGATATACAACAACATACCTAGCACTTGAGCTCAAACGTTCAACCACGTGCAGAACAAGAAGCATTGAGTACTCTCACTCGGTTCCAGCTATCCCCTTGGCTTGGATTTCTAGCTGCTTCAAACATCCCAGCTGTGGAGCCCCCAAGCTCAACGCCTCGCTTTGTAGCCCAGAAAATGAATACTTGGATACGAGTCGACAAAGGCAAGCAAACCCAGGCCCAAGCTTCAATCAACGGATCATCAAAATGTGCATACTTAACAAGAGCAACATCTTCCGTCCACGCCATGAAACGAAGTGCCCGAAGTGTCCGAAGCCACCGAGTCCAATTTGCCAATGCAGGCCGGCGAATTCCCAATCGGGCGTGAACGCAACCAGAATCCCTATGTTGGGGGGGGGGGGTAACTGTTTTGGTTGAGGAAACACAATGGGCACTCTGCCATTTCTTTTGGGAGGGTTTCCCTCAATATGTTTACCCCGGAAAGAACTTCTCAATCGCCAGCATTGCCAGAATGTGGTATGTCCTATGGTAGCAAAAAAGAACTCTGGCTTTTTGCAGCCCCCTACCTAAAATGAACAGAGCCAAAAAAACAACCCTAATAACATGGCAACCAGAGTGAAGTGATGTAACCTCAGGGCAATCTGGCACTGACCAATGCCCTTCCGCGCCTGCTGTCAGGCTTTGCCATGACCTTAAACGCGGGGGGGGGCCCGAGCAACAAACCAAATGTCTAGGGGTACCTTCCCCATTCTTTCCAGGAATCTTTCTAGAAAACCTTCAGAAACCCAGGGAAACGGATCCGGTTATTGATAAAAGAACGATGGTGGAGAAAAATGGACCAGGAATCGACCCCTAGAAAATGCGACGGGGCCCCTTCCTGGCGGGTTTCTGCGGTCCCATGTGACAGGGGCCTGGTTTCGAACACCTGGTGGGGCCCTAAACCCAAGGTATACACGGTAAACTGGAGTTGTACAAACAGGGTACCCACGAAAACGACCCCCCCCCAACAAAAAAAGAACAGAAAGCTTGCAGTTGCTCCAGTTGCTCATGCCATCTCCTCTCCCTCAAATGGGCATCTATCAATTTCGTTGGTGGCCAGAGCACCACAGATACGAACAAGGGTACGTCCGCTTAGACTCCGAGAATCCCGAAAGTGAACACGAGACATTTGGAACACGACCATATCTTTTGCGAAGAAGACGCCTCCTCGAATTTGGGACACGCAGCTTCCCAAACGTTTCTGTCAGCCCAGGGAAAGTGGACTCTCCCAAACGTTTCTGACGAAGGATAGACCAAACACTCTTTTCTGGATTCCATGGCAATGCGGGGCGAGGACCAATTTTCTGGGGTTGCTGATGTTGCTTCAGATGGGTCCAAGGTGCAGGCTGTTCAAGGTCGACTGGGTCCAAGTGGGATTGGCCAAAGCCCGAAAACTGTTCGCTTGCCGTTCAAACGGCACAAACTGAAAATGTATCAAGTGCATGAGACAAGCAGAAACACACAGAGACACGCAGAGACACACAGAGACACACAGAGACACACAGAGACACACAGAGACACACAGAGACACACAGACACGCACAGAGACAGACAGAACTCGATATTCCTTAGGGAATCCGCCCGAAACCCAAAAGTAAGCTGGGACAGCCATGCTGCCCACCTGCGCAACTTTGAGGGAGCCTCCAGACCCTCGCCCAAGCCGCCGGCCGCTTCCGCCGCTTCCGCGTCCGACTTCACGGCCAGAGCAGGCCAAAGCCCCAGTGAGGGATCCGGGTGCGCTTTCACCGCAGACCGGTGTGCCTTCTTCTGCAGAAATGAGGACATGCCGATGACATGCTCCCATGGCCGATGGCCTTTTTGTTGGTTTTTGTTGTTGCGGGTGCTGGAAGCCTTGGTATCGAAGCGAGTCTCGAGGCCAAAGGGCGGACCGTGGCGGCGTGCCGTTGGCTTCTTTGCCCCATGCTTCGCTTGGCCCAAGGTAGGCCCAACTTTTTCTCTTTCATGTCGACCGGCCCAAAAAATCGCCAATGACCAGTGAGCCCTCGGAGTCACGTGGCAGGGCCTCTGTGAGGTTGGGATCCGATCCTCTGGGAAGTCCACGTCTCCACGGTTCTGTCTCAAAAACTTCGATGAAACCCCAAGAGTCGGCTTCCCTTGAAAACAAACAAGGGGTTCCGAGAAAAAGCAAAAAAAAAAAAAAGAGAGACGGGCCAGGGGTTCGGGAGACCGCACATATGATCCTTGTCAAACTCTCTGCCCTCGACTGTTTCCTCCTCTGTCTTCTGTCGCTTGCGCTGCAGCCAGCCGCTCTCAGCCAGACGGTAGAGATAGTGTCCTGCGCTTGCTTGGCGTTCGTCGAGGAAACCCAAAAACATAGAACACTTGGAGTCCCCGAGTTTGACAGACATCCATATGAGTGTGCGCTTGTTGAGCGGTGCCCTTTTCACGTTGTTTTGAAGAGAGACGAAAAGTAAAACCGCCATGTTTGGGGAACCAAGTTCCTTCTTGGACGGACACATGGCTATGCTCGGCATTGGGCTGGCCAATGGGCTCCAACATCATGACCATCTCAACTGGACAACTGGGCGATCTCTTCATCGCGCCGGAGGCTCGAAAAAACGCACCCGGACGCCGAGAAAACCGCCGAAGGTGCGCTGCAGCTGAGCCTCTTGTTGCGCGAATGTCATGCCGCCTTCGGATTGATCCATGACTCAGGGGTTTGGAACCCTTGTGATCCCACAAGCCCAGAAAACCTGAGAAAAAGGAGAAGAAGAAAAAGAACGAGAAAAAAAAGACAGCTGTTTCACTTTGAGCCAATTTTGGCCCACCCCAAGGTCCATGGCTCTGTTAAAACCGGCTTCCGACCTGACCCACCCCGCTCCGATCACCGGCTCAGGCTTGCCCTGCAGCTGCTGGCGGTAGGCCTTCGAGCCGCATGTGAAAGCCAAGGCGTCCGGTTTGGAGCCCGGTTTCCAAGACACCAGCTTGACAAAGGTCCCGAAAATTTGGAGAAACCAATCCGAAATCCCATTTCCTGCACTAGCTGGTTGCTATGCTGGGTTTGGAGATGAGCTTGGGGTGGTTCCCACTTGCCCTCCACCAAACACACACTTTCCGGACACCAAACAAAATACCCGGACCAAAGCGGTTGACACCGCGGAGAAGCAAAAAAATCGCGGCCGGCCGAGCGCAAGGGAACCTTAGAGAGCAACCCGTTGGTCATCTTGAGGCCCAGAGAGCATCCCTGATCTACAAACCGTTTATTGCGCAAACCTCACATACTGGGTATGGGTCAAAATGAAACCACCAGGAATCGGACCGCAGGTTTTAGTCCATGTTTCCATTCACCAGGATTCCATTTTGGGCTTAGCCTACTTTTGACCCACAGCCTGTGGATGGACGGAATCCATGCCGCACCGCTTTGAAACAATGGTTGAAACAATTATTTGTTGGTAGTCACAGGGGAGTCGAATCATCCCAGGCTTTGTTGGGTGGTGCGAAATGGATTTCGCAACCATCCACAGTAGCACTGCAAGCAGCTAAGCAATGCTCATACCGTGTTCTTCCCGGTGTTCTTTTGAGATTTCGGCCTAGCCATTCCGGATTCTATTAGAGCAACACTGGATTCAGAGTGACGGGCCATTGCTGGTTGCTTCGCTGTCGTCACCGCCTAGTAGCAAGCCCTGCACAACTCAACAAAAATAACCCTGCAATGGTGTGGAGCCTCTGTGAATCGCTTCCCCTTCTATTTCATCGTCCGCTGGCCCTACCCAGCAATATGCAAGGGTGTGGCGTCACGGTTGGCCGCCTAAGCACTGCACAACTGCCTCATGGCCGTGCTCAGCAGCAAGGTGCAATGGGGTAATGCCCTGGTTGGTCGCCTTCTCCTTGTCAGCACAGGCATCCAGCAAGCACTTCACAACTACCTCATGGCCGTTCTCAGCAGCAAGATGCAATGGGGTAATGCCCTGGTTGGTCGCCTTCTCCTTGTCAGCAGAGGCATCCAGCAAGCACTTCACAACTGCCTGATGGCCGTGCTCCGCAGCAAAATGCAGCGGTGTAGCGCCTTGGTTGGCCGCCTTGTCTTTGTCAGCACCGGCATCCAGCAAGCACCGCACAACTCCCAGATGGCCCTGCCCTGCAGCGCAATGCAATGGTGTGTGGCCCCCGTTGCCCACCTTCTCTGCACCGGCATCCAGCAAGCACGGCACAACTGCCTCTTTGTCAGCACCGGCATCCAGCAAGTACTGCACAACTGCCTGATAGCCCTGGCAAGACACACTATGCAATGTTGTAAAGCCATCGTTGTCAGACTTCTCTTTGTCAGCACTAGCATCCAGCAAGCACTGCACCACTGTCTGATGGCCTTGCCAGGCAGCGCAATGCAACGGTGATCTGCCCACAGTGTCTGCCCTTTCTTTGTCAGCACCGGCATCCAGCAAGCACTGCACAACTGCCTGATGGCCCTGCCATGCAGCAAGATGCAATGTTGTAAAACCATCGTTGTCGGCCTTCTCTTTGTCAGCACTAGCATCCAGCAAGCACTGCACCACTGTCTGATGGCCCTGCCCAGCAGCAAAATGCAGCGGTGTAGCGCCCTGGTTGGCTGCCTTGTCTTTGTCAGCAACAGCTTCCAGCAAGCACTGCACAACTGCCTGATGGCCCTGCCACGCAGCGCAATGCAATGGTGTGTGGCCCTCGTTGCCCGCCTTGTCTTTGTCAGCAGCGGCATCAAGCAAGTACTGCACAACTGCCTCATGCCCCTGCCACGCAGCGCAATGCAATGGTGTCATGCCCGAGTTGGCCGCCTTCTCTTTGCCAGCGCCGGCATCCAACAAGCACTGCACCACTGTTTGATGGCCCTGGTTTGCAGCAATATGCAATGGTGTAAAGCCCTCGATGTCTGCCTTGCCTTTGTCAGCCCCAGCATCCAGCAAACACTGCACAATTTCTAAATTGCCATTTTCAGAAGCATTGTGCAAGGGTGTCACATGGCTGTTTCTGTCAGCAGCATCAGGATGATTAGGCATCTCCAACAGCTCCAGCACATGTTGTGCATCGCCTCTTTCCGCCGCTTGCAGCAAGTCAACTCCAGTTGCCAGACCATCCTCTTCACCTACATATTGCCGTACAACGACCGTCAGGCACTCAGCATTCTCCCACGGACTTTCCGGCCCCAACATGCCTAGGTCACCAGCCAGCGCAAGCTGCCTGAAATTTGGCAAGCGCAATCCTTACTTGGACGCTGGACAGGGGAGTTCACAAATGTTGCTGTTGGCACAGGTGTCCTTTGGGCAAAATAGATGTCGCTGGTAAATGGAATAAACCCCATGTGAACCAGTGCCATCTATTTCCAACCAAACTAACGCAAGAAGCGGACATTTTGCTCTTGGTTGATCTTTGAACACCCACCCAAAGGAAAAACCAGGTGCCAATGGCTAATTGGGCATCTCTTGGCCAGGTGACGTCGCAACGCGTCGAAAGCACAGTCCCCATCTTCTTGTCCACGCATCTCGTCCCACGAGGAATACTCCGCAGCCGTCATCACGTCCGTGCCGTCGAGCGAGCGAACACAAGCCATGAGCGATATTCGCCACTCCGCGGACCGTCTGCCTGCATCAGGGATCCTTACATTGTACACCTGAACATTGCCTTGTCAATGGTGGTTTCCCTGTATTTTGGTTGGAAAAGCCATGTTTCAAATGGGCAAAGCGCATCTTTTCAGGAGCCCTTAAGCGAGCATGGCCATGTTGGATCATAACTAGACCGAAACGGCTCGGCTGAAAGCTGCGGTCAGATTTCGTGCGATCCGGACATCTCAGCTATTTGTTCATCTCCTGAATTTTCCGTTGGGAAATGGCAACATCTGCTCATGACTTGCCTTTTCTTGTCGTGTCTTTTGGAGGGTACCCCAACCAAAAGGAAAACCACCATTTTGGGGGAGGGGGGGTGCCCGAAAACTCGACACACCCAAATCAAATGTCACCTGGTGTTTTCTGCCGGATTCTGGGTTCCCAGGTTGATCATTTGACTGGCGGGCACCCCTTCACACCGCAAGCTGGTCCACGCGGTTGCCGCAGGCATCGACACCACGGGCTTGGTGCTTGGAAGCCAAAAGGAAACCAAAAGGAAACCGAAATCCGTGCAAACCCGGGACCCCTTTGAGACAAACTGACGTTGAAAGACCCGTTGTGTGTCAAAAGAGATAACTGCTCATGTCCCCAAAAACAAACCAGTTGTTTGTAGCCACCCCTAGGACTGCATGATTGGGGCTGACCAAAGGAAAAGATTCAAACTGGGGGCAATGTGAGTCTCCCATGAGGCCATTTGGTTTACCCCAGTCCAAATCACGTCGTGAAAATCTCTACCAGGCCAAGACGTACAGTCGGGCGGGCTAGGCACATCAACTTTTTTGAAATGTGTTACGTGCCTATGCGGCAAGGTCGATGCGACCGGGTCACAACAGGGTCACATCACCTCCATGTTTAGCTTGCGTTGAACCATTTGAACCATGCTGCAGCGCGGCAGCAAGCAAAACAAGGTAGTGAGGCAGCAGAAAGGCAGGGACAAGCCAGGAGCAAGGCAGGGGCAAGCCAGAAGCAAGGCAGGAGCATGTTGGGGAAAATGCTGCGAAAAGACGAACCAAACTTGGTTTTGGAGACAGAAACGAGGCCCCAAACGAGGCCCATGTTACCCAAGGGACACCTACGGACGGTACAAACCATGAAGAAATGTTATTCTAGTTCAACCGTATAGTTCACCAAACAACTGGGACCCGATCTCCAGTGCTGGCAAGTGCTTCGCCACGGGATTTTCCCTCAATCTGGCCTGTTGCTTGCCGAGTGGGCCGAAAAGATCGCTTGACGCGGGTGACCTCGCGACTGCAAACAAGCTAGGATGTAACCCTTAGCCTGGCTGCCCAAATAGATGCCCTCGATCGCTCCGGGTGGTTTGGGGCATAGGAGGGCTGCCTCGAATTCCGATGTCCGGGGCTGCATGAAGAGACCTGGGCCTGACCACCTGGGCTTTGAGATGCGTTCGAAGAGGACTTCAAAGAGGTTTTGCAACCAATCCATCTCGGGGTCCGGAGTTCTCAGCCCTCAATTTGCCACAAAACGCCGTAAAACCACGGTGTGTTAAGTAGCATGCTTCATGTTAAAGTCACATCCCCACCAACACCCGATCTCCAAAAAAAAGCCGCAAATAGATACCACCTAAGCTTTTAGATGCGTTCTAGTCTTCAAGCCATTTTTCAAGCACTCCATCTCGGGGACTTCAGGGACCCCCGAAAAACGGACCTAGATAGCCAAGGTGCGATCGCTTTTTTCAGTCACTGTTGCTGTTTCTTGGGGGAAAGTGCATTTATATATATATATATATATATATACTTTTTTAAAAAAGAAGAAGAATAAAAACGCAACTGGCAATCCAGGGATGGCCAGGTCAGCCAGGAGCCGACCCCGACCGCCCTCCCCGATCGCCTCCTCGCCGCCCCGCGGAAGGGGCGGCAGCTGCGGCGGCAGAACCAGCGGCCGCGGCTCCGCGGCCAAGACCTCAAGGGTCGATGGAGCCCCCGGAGAGGGTCGATGGGAGGCGGCGGAGTAGCAATGGTGCTTAGCATGGACCTGCAAATTGTCCATAGGCAATCCGCGTTCTAAACTGTCGTCATGATCCAAGTGTCCAACCACTTAAACAAACACATGGGTATGGGTCAAAATAAAACCACCAGGAATCAGACCGCATGTTGAAGTCTTTGGTTCCATTTACATTTTGGGTTCCACTTTGGGTATGCAATTTGACACAGCCACATGGCCATGGGTCAAAGCCCAAATCGTACCCGCAGTGAGCATCCCAATCCAACCACTACAATCCCGACTAACATGGGTGGTGAATTCAACTGTCCCAAAATGGCACCATTGGTTTTGAAGCGTGGCCAAATGGGTGTGGTCTTTTGCCTGGGAACTCCGGTCCTCCTTCCCCTCCCTCCCCCACAAAAAAAAACACAGGCCGTGATCGCGGGATCGCGGAAATGGAGCGCTTTTCCTGTTGGTCTCCCTCTTGCACTGAGGTGAGAAGGGCGCTTTTTGAAAAAAAAAGACGGGCCTAAATGGTGAGCGGATCATGCTTGCCCCGACTTGCCACGTGATTTCTCCCATGGTTTTGTAGAGGAGTATGGCTTGTTTGCTTGCAACATGGCAGAAGTCGGCATAGGTCGGATCGAAACGCGGCTTGACAAAAGAGCTCAAAGAACCTCGCAGGGCCTGGTAACAAATCTGGCCAGACCCTCCAACTTCTCCTGGCCCATTCTCAATTTCGAACATAGGGGGCCCGTGGAAACAACTGTTGGGGCGTCCGTTTTCTTTCGAAACCGCATGTCACTTTGGACGGAAGAGGTGAGCTTGAGCTCACATGAAAAAGGTGCTCAGGAAGAACCCCTTTGGTTTCCTTCCAGCGTGGTCTTGAGGTTCAAAGCAACTGGTGGATTTTGGGCGCTGGAATCTTCAGGGAACAAAGTCGGGTTGAAGAGGAAATCTCCGGAATTGCGACCCATTCCACGGGTTGCACTAATTTTCCATTCTGAAGCCGGCATCCCCAGAAAATCCGAATCTTCGTAACGCAAATGCGGCTTTTTGGGGATGCATCCTAAGGGTTCCAATGTGGGTCCGGGTCCCTTTCAGCAGTCAGGGTTCATTCTATATTTCCCCCACATCATCCCATTTGCAAAAAGCTCCCCAAATGGCAACCAAAAGGTGATTTGTGCAAAAAGCAGCCTTTACGGACAAATATGGCCTTGTCCTTCGACCCAACCAAATACGTGCTTTCCCACTCCCAACAGATCCCAGTGACCAAAATATAGCAACCAACCATTCCTTTTGGCTTTTCTATCGATTCCTTTGGCTAGAGGCAAAATGGAACCGGAAAGCTTTGGGCTCCCAGCTCAGTGGCCTGACAAGGCGGCCTCAAGACTTTCCGTGGGCTTCCCCTTCGGCTTCTCCAGGGAAAAACCTCCAAATCTCAGGGGGCGACTCACCATCCACCAGGTTTTGTACATCGGACCTTTTTCAAACTTTGGTTTCTTTCCCCTCGGACAGCCCCCAAAAATGGAAACCCATCCATCAGGTTTGCACCGTGACCTTTTTTTTTGGTTTCCCCATTTCAGACAGCCCCCCGGAAAAAAAAGAAGAAAAAAAACGGAACCGACTCAAATCCAGGCCGCAGCCAGGTCCCTGCCGGCGTTCAGGAAGTCGGTGAGCAGTTCCCACCTCACGCACATCGGTCGCGGTAACCCACGGGCCAGCCCCGTGACTTCATTGACCTGCATATTGCGGGTGTTATGTTTTGTTGTTTAAACAAAATGGTTCGAAGTAAAGATCTGCCATTTCTGAAATAAAATACATGTGTTCAAGTATAATGGTATGGGAGGTATCCTACGCAACCCTGTGCGCCCTGAAGGGCAAGATGGATGATTGCCTTTTCTGGCTTGCCTGTACCGGGTTTTGGGGGGCCCGACCCTCACCCCGACCAGGTTCATTTAAAAAGAGTTGCGCAGCCGTTCCACAAATTCCTTTGGAAAACTCGGTACGTTCGACTGCCTTTCATCCACGCAGTCCCCGCCCATCCAACGTGTCGCGGCTGGAAATAGAAGGAAATCATGGGAACACTCACAGAACATTGAAGTATGGATGCATGGATGCCTCGATGCATGGATGTATGGATGTATGGATGTATGGATGTATGAATGTATGGATGTCTGGATGTATGGATGTCTGGATGAACAAAACTTGCGAGCCACGGAACATAACAATAATATATATATATATATTTGTATACACACATTTATATTCAGCGTATCTCCAACTGACATGGAAATTGCCCCAGCCGAAGCCCTCCCCCCCCCCCGCCACAAAAAAAAACTCGTTGTAGTTGGGAAAGTGTGCCGCCCGTCCCCTCTACCGCCCGTGCATGGAATGATATGGCATTTATGCTGCACCAAATGAAAGGATACCCCAAACATCACAACACTTTAGGACTGCTTTCTTACGATTCTAAGACCCTTCCGGGCATGCTTGGAGACATCTTTTGAGAGAGTTCGTTTGCCAGTTTGCGGGCGAGTCAACCAGCGCCACTAAACAACCCCTTTTGGTGTCTTTGTTTTGCCTGATGTAGGATATGGCCATGGGTCACCCCAGTGAACATCCGTACCATTAGTTTTGACCCACAGCCATATGTCGTCCACCAGTAGGTGTCCTTCTGGAAGAATAAATGGACTCCATTGGTAAGAAGGGTCAATGATGGATGACAAGTTCTCGTTGGGTAGAGCTACCGAAGAGGCCAATGAGGGCGGAATGTCCACCCAGAGGCCCCACCAAACATGGGAGACTGATCAGTGAAGTTCTGATCAAGGTCACCTTTTGAGGACACCTACACATGAAATGGCAGTATCAGAGGGATGGGGCATGGCAGGACTAACACACCAGTCAACTCATCACTGCCTGCAAGAAAACAAGAAGATGGCAGTTCCTGGTTGCACTGTTCCCCATTTGGCTTTCAGCTTGACTAGGAGACACCCTCCAAAATGGTTGGGCAAGAAACAATCCCCGTGTAAACGATACTCATGTGCAACAAGTGCCATGGTCAGAGCTTCCTTCGGTCACAGTCAGGGTTACCCATCGGAAACCGAATCCCCTACTGTGGATGGTTGCGAAATCCATTTCGCACCAATGTGAAACCATGGTTGAAGCCATTGTTTGTTGGTATCTACAGGGGAATCGAATCAGAAACCAGGGTTTGTTAGGTGGTGCGAAATGGATCTCGCAACCATCCACAGCATTAAGAAGTCTTGCCAACTCCAAGAAAAGGAACCGATCTTTCTTTTGACCGTGGCACATGCAGGTCCTGTCTGGAGCACTGCGAGATTTGGAGGCTCGGTACGCCCGCAAAAGGAAAGCCAACCCAAACATGGGGCTCAAATCCCTATTTTGACACGCACACACACACACACACACTCCAGCTGAGAAATCCACGGCTTCCCTGTCCATTTGGCTGTGGGTCAAAAATAGGTACCCTAAACGGCTTGCCCTGGCCCTGGTGGAAACATGAACCAAACCTGTGTTTTTCTTTGGTGATTTCATTTTGACCACCCATTTGGGTTCCATTTTGGGTACATATTCTTGACCCACAGCCATTTTGACACCCACAGCTGAAAAAACCCATGGCTTCCCTGTCCATTTGGGAATCCCGACTCTTTTCACCCCCCACAAGCAAAGGACCACCAGCCGCCCAGAAAAAAAACGATGAAACAGGTCCGGGGAGCAGCTGATGCGGCTTTCCTCGCGCGGACAAGTCTGGGTGGATGAGGTGTGGGAGCTGTGGTCGTTCAAATCCAAATCCTGGGAAATGACCCCATTTAGGCACATTTCCGGATAAAATCGTGTTTTTTGAACCAAGAACCCTCAGAAAACCAATCCAACCCAGGGAGAAATCTGATAAGTGGAAAGTAATCAGATAAATGGAGTCACGTCCAAGGGTCCAAATCCAAATCCAAGCCAGTCCAACCCACCCATTCGGCGGGGCAGTCTGACTTTTGGGAGCGTCTTACTATGGGAGAAGGACCTGAACAGTGGCTTCGGTCCCTTTGGCTGTTCCTTCAAAACTTCCCAAATGGTACCCCTGACAGACACGCCCAAATGTGTGCTCCAAGGTTTCTTCCCTGGTTCTTTGATCCAATGCTTCCTCAAAGGTGTAGTGACTACTTGCCATCTGCCCATGGGTGTTTCCTATTGGGGAGGCGCTGTGTAGGAAATGGCAACCCAAACTTGGACCTGTGGCATTGGGAAACCAGCATAATTCCATGGTGGGTTCGTTTAAACATGACTTTGGTGACCAAGATGCGAACTTCCATCCTCTTTTAACCCTGTTGACTACGAAGGGAACCAGGGAACCGGGACCCTCCAAAAAAAACAAAGGCACCACCGGATATCCTGGCATCCTCGGCAAAAACCGGGCCCCTCCAAGACTCAAACACCCAGGTGGCGGTAATCAAAGCACCGGGGACCCCAAAGGCACCGCTTCCGGAAGCCCAGGCCTCCGAACCAGCCGATTTTGGGATCAAAGGCGAAGGTCAACTTTTTCCCGTTTTCGGAGCGATGCGGGACTCGACATGGATGCAACCAGCGACGGTAAATTCTACTGGAAGTTAGCCAAATACCCCAAATCCGGGATTTCCTATAGAATGTCCTGTAGTTGGCTTCTTAGATGGATGCAAACCAGTTTGTTAGGTGCACACCTAAGTATCGTAATGTCACAATGGGCTGCCTGTTGGTGCTCCTGGGAAGAAAAAAAAAACGGCTCACCCAGGGTCCGTTCCAGGTTAGACCTCCCAAGTCCAAACTGAGGGAAACTTTCTTGCGGATCTCGCGCCGGCCATGTTGCAAGCCTCCGCTTCCTTTTTCCCGATACCGGTTTTGTGGTTGACTCCCTCAGAGCTGCACAGAGTCTTTGGAAGAACAAGGGGAACCCTGTGTGCGGGTGACCGGGGGAAGAAGAAAAAAAAGACGGGCCGACGCGGTCCACCTCTTGGTGTCATCATCACCGGGCGCGCCTGCCATCTTGGCCTCCAAGTTCTTCTGCAAGATCTGGGAGTTCAGCTCCTCGTCGGCGCATGTAGTGCAATGGCCCCTGTTGACCCGGACGCTTTCGCGGTACCAATTCCAAAGGTGGTTCGGGACCCCAACAAAAACGACAGCAAGTGGTACCAATCACTTACCAGCTTGGGATGCTGGCTTTTGGATTCCATTTGAAACCAATCAAAAGGGTTGCCAATACAAATGGGTGACCCATACAAATGGGTTGCCCTAAAACCACTTGATAACTTCGGTGGTCGTCCAACCCCTCCACTTCGCCTTGAAACAGCACCGCCTGTGAAGGGAAACTCACCTTTGATGGGAAAAGATGACATACCGAGCCTGGAGAAGAGAAAAAAAGCGTTCCACGCCCACCCACATGTGTTTGAATCCCGGGGTATCCCGGAAAAGCGCGCGGTGGAAAATCGGCAGAAGCCAAGGGGCGAGCTCCACCTCATAGGACAGCTCCTTGCTCGTCTGATCCTTGGAACTCCAATCCGTGCCCTTTGACTCGGATGCGCTGCCCGCCCTGCCATAGGGTCCCTTCCCCCCCCTCCCCCCCCCTCCCCCTTCAATTTAGCAGGCCACAGAACGCCCTGTTCGAATGAAGTGGCATTGGCAGTCCCCAAAAGTATCACGCAAACCATTTGGCAGCCGCTGGGTGCTGGTGGGCCTAAGGATGGCTCGCTTTTCGGGGCTCAACTCAAATCATGAAACTCAAGGACTCACCCAAGGAGCCAGCCACGGGGCAACCGGTTGCACCCCGTGTCGACCTCCGAATTTTGGGAATCTGGGGCCCGAAAAGGGGCCCCTTTTGGCTCAAAGAACACCAAGCCTTTCGCGCCGCACAAGTTCCAAGTCAAAACCATGCAGTCCTTCTTGAACACATGCTTGCAGCATGCAAAGAAAAGTGGTCCCCCATTTGGACATGGGCGTTGTTTTGAACGTCGAGTGGGACCTGCCACAAAAGTGTAAATATGCATGTGGTGTGCTTGGTGTTTTCTGTTTGTCTACTTTTATTGTATTTATCTATTTGTACTTTATGTGTGATTTGGTTCTTGTCTTGCTTCATTTTGTTCATTTAATCACGTATTTGTCTATTTTATCTATATGGGGGGGTGGGCCATCCGGTTCCCACGCACCGACTCTGCGGTCCCAAAGTTCCAGCTCAAGGGCCGCCCACGGCGCGCGAGAAAGGCATCCGGACGGAAGCCACTGGGGGGAGGGAGGGGAGGAGGGAGCCCAAAAAAACCCTTATTTAGCCCTTAACGCCTCATTTAGGGCTTATTTGGGCTCCCTCCCCCTCCCCTCCCTCCCCCCCAGCCCCCATAAATTATGTGGCTTCTTTGAGGGTGTCCTTGTCACTTGGGTCAAAAGGGTTTTCCAGGAGCCTCCAAAAAAATGGGAGACAAGCCCATGTGTAAATAGATCCGGGTGAAACGATGGCGGAAAAGCTTCAATCATACATGCCCTTCGGCAGTGATTTTTTTCACGGGGCGCCCCCTTCAACAGCGGTGGACATCAATTCAGTCGGTCCCTGAAGATCCTGAATTCTCATGTCCATGCCGGTCGCCTAGTCCAATCTAGCGCTTCCCCACCTGAATCAAGTCCACCAAATCCGCCCCTTTTGCCGACATTCCCTCATTCTTGGTGGTTTGACACATCACCTTCAAAGAGAGCTTGCCTTGGTAGGGGGCGCTGTTTCAAGGCGAAATGTAGGGATTTGGGTCTCCCATTTGGGTCCGTCTCTTTTTGGGGACTCCTCTTTTGATTGGTTTTCGAAAGGAAACTTACTATTTCGAGGGGTCCCCTAAGAGGTCCCTTTTTCGGCCCCAAAAAAGCACCCGAAAGGAAAAAATAAGAACACATTCTTTGAGGAAGCCCCACAAAAATCAAATCAGAAAAGAATCCGCCCCCCCCCCCCCCCCCCCGGCAAACCCTAGAAAACAAAAAATATAGCAAACACGCCCCTCCCCCCCACCTGCCCCTAAAAAAACAACAGAAGGAAAAAAAACAAAGAAGCAAAAAACAAAGACAAAAAAGAAACCTTCTCCTCTTCAAGCCTTCCGAAAAAGGCCGAGGTGCCGACGAGCGCACCGCGGTGAAGTCCACGCGCCAGGCGCGGAAGTCGAAGACCTGCCAGGCTGTTTAGGGGGAAGAGGTGTCGTAGTTGGGTCGAAAATAGGGGAACCACCATTAGGGGAACCACAAGTAGGGGAACCACAACATGGGGGAACCACCAAAAGTTGGGTAAGAAAAAAGTAAAAACGAAGACAAAGAGCACTCCAAAAAGCGAGCCGAAAAGGTGTCTTTGTTGGGTCGAAAATACTGTGGATGGTTGCAAAATCCATTTCGCACCACCCATGAAACCCTGGTTCCTGATGATTCCCCTGTAATTACCAACAAGCAATGGCTTCAACCATGGTTTCCAAAGTGGTGCGATATGGATTTCGTCCATCCACAATAGGGTAAAAACAAAACCGAAAGAACCACCAAATAAACCCTAAGGAACTAGGGAGGTACCTGGACCCGGAAAGCAAATACCAACTTAAAAACGGGTTGGACCCCGAACATTCTGGTTGGTGAATCCCCTTTTTGAAGGGTAGTTAATGGCTTGCGCGTTGGCAAATGGAAACAAGGACGCAACAACAAAAACTGTGTTCTTTTGTTTCTGGTGGCTTCATTTTGACCCATCGCCAGGGAGTTTCTTGGGAGCCATTTTGCCGGGGGTCCAAAATGGCTCCAATTTGTGGCCAGGCCCGCGCCTTCCGCTGCTTCTCCCGCTTCAGCCGCACCTGGAGTGCGCCATGCGCGTCCGTTTGGTCAGAGGGCGTACCCCCAGCGAACATCCCAATCCAACCACTGAAATCCCGACTAAAATCGGTGGTGCAGCTGCACCTACCCCAACATGGGATCCCAAAACGGTTTTGACAACCACAGCCATTTAAGGCCAATGCGCAATGCGCGTCCGTTGGGTCAGTCAGCCAAAGGCCAATGCTTTTTCAGGCGCCCAAGGACAAGACATGGAGTCTTTGTATATACCCAGCTGCGCAAAGGAAACACGAGCCGAGGTGAGGGAGGGCAATATGCACGATGTGTTTTCCACCTTGGCTCTTGCCCATGTGATTTTGGTCCCTCATTTTCTTGAGTTGGCACCGTGTTTGGTGGCTGTAAAGGGAAACCAAAGACGAGGCAACCACCATTTGGGGGAGTGTATTGCGAGGTATTTGTTGTGCCTCTTGTCGTGCCAAGGAGGTGTTCAGGATCTCCAAGGAAGGGATCCTCAAGTTCAGTTTGCACAACCCTTTCCATGAGCTGGGAACAAGGGAAACTCATCCATGCTTGGGTGGACCCCAGTTTGAGGTTCCATATTGCGTAGCGGCCTAGAACCAAAAAAACGCAAAACCACAAAACAAGAAGTAAAAAGCATTCAACAAAAAAAGACAGCCTTCGCCTTTCCCGAAGCCCTCTCAGCCAGTCCGGGAAAACAAAAACTGCACGACCAAGCAAGAAGCCCAAACCGCCTAAACCCCAAACAATCAAGCCAACCCCATGCGCCACCTCCGAAGACCCCCCGTGCCCCCCCGCTGCAACCGCCTCGGTCTTCGGCTTGTTGGCCGGCGCCTCGGTGCTCAGCGCGGCCCGCAGGTCGAAGATGCCGCCCTTCTCCGGGCGCAGCCGCCCCGTGAAGAGGTCCAGCGCTGGCACCGCTCGAAGCGCGGAGCCGAGGCGCGGAGTCTCTCGGGCTTTTTGGTTGCGCGGGCGGTGGGGGGAATGTGCAAAACGGGGGGAGGGCAGGTACGATATCATGCCTATGATGGGAATATATGTGGGGAACCAGGTCGAACATGTGTTGGACACAAGGTGGGAAAGATGCCGGGAAAAGCGTGGGAAAGATGTGGAAAAGATGTTGGCAATGATTTGGAAAAGATGCGGGCAATATTGTGACTGTGAGAAAAATGTGGATGATATGTTGGGATTTGGGAAAGCCAATCTGAATATCAAACAATTGTTTGCAATTTATTAATTACATCATATTGGATGCCATCATGTCATTGGGAGTTTGCCGTTTGGGGAACCCATGCGGGCCCAAACGTTCAGCTCGTTGAGAACAGGCGACCTGTGACGACGGGTTTGATGGTTTCTCACACATTTCCCGCATACTTCTTACCTGTTTCCAACAATATTTTTCACATTATTTCCCACAATTTGTCAGCATCGTTCCGACCTGTCTCCCGCAAGCATTTTCCACATTTGTTCAACCCATGTCCCACATCCTTCTGACATACTTCCGACATTTTTCCCACACTGTTTCCCTACTTCCGACATGTTTGCACATTGATTGATTGATTGATTTCTGATACATCATTGTAAATAACAAAACTGGTCATACTGAGAACAACTGTGACTTAAACCTATATGTATAAGTTACACTCTTCATTTCTATTACACAAACAATATTGTTTCACAAATAATGCTGTTCGGGCCAATCCTGCATTGCATCTGTTGCCCTTATTTGAAGGGGGCGCCCCTTAAGTCCTCAACCAGCAAAGCCAGTTCTCAGAATGAGATCCCAGCTGCGGGTGCACGCCTGCGGCTTAGCCAAACCAACCGGCATGTGAGACGTGGCAACACAAAGCGGCGACCCGAAGAAACACATCCCAGCCTCAATCCCAATCGTTTGGCACATGCCCAAACGGCATCAAACTTGCCAAAAGCAGCTTTTTCGCCACTCTGAGGGCTGTAAAACCTTTCGCCCTTGGAGCTCTGCTCCCACCCGTTCTCCCCCAAACCCCCCTTTACCCTCGCCAGAACCCCAACCCAACGCCCTCCGCCCAAACCGCCCGAACCGCCCCCTCGGCCCTCCGCCAAAACGGCCTTCGTGGCGGGTCTTCAGCACCGGGCGGCAGGGCACCCAGCGGTCCTTGTCCCTTCTGTGGGTCATCCGCAGCTGGCCTCCGGGCGGGCGGAATCGGTTTCCGGTTGCGGGCGAAAAAAACACCCAGGAAGCGGGGGCTTCCGGGACTCCCGGGTTTCGTTGTGGGTGCTTCTTTTGTGTGTGTTGTTTGTCGTGTTTCTTTTTTTTTCGGAAAGAAAGAAAACCGGGCACACTCTACACCCCATGTGCCGAATCTAGGAAAAAACGCCAGAAGATTTGATGAAGCTTCATCTAAGTGGTTTCATCCAATACTCCCCTGCCATGTTCACATGCAACGCAAGGGGGGTCTAAACATTGATGATGGCTGTTTTGGGGTCCACGTTAATCTGCGAGGGGTCCCTATGTCTCCCCTTTAAACATCAGCACACTTTAGAAGAAAAAAGAAAAACCAGAAAAAACAACTCACTTCATGTTGGCCGATGTGTAAAGCTGCCAAAAGGTGCAAAAGAGGGACCCCTTCCTGGGAACCGGCGGCAAGCGAGGCAGGTGCGCCTCCGCAGGGGCGGCTCTGACCCGCAAGAGGTGAGCTCTGTCCGAAGAGAGAGCGAGAGAGAAGAATAAAAAGGGAGAAAGAGAAAGAAAACGAAGAAGAAAAGTGAGATGAAGAGAGAGCAGACGAAAAAAAGAAAGAAAGAAAGAAAGAAAGAAAGAAAGAAAGAATGAATGAATGAATGAATGAATGAATGAATGAATGAATGAATGAATGAATGAATGAATGCATGAACGAATGAATGACTGAATTAAAGGCTAGGGGCCAAATCAGTGTGCAGGGCCAACTTGCATTTTCTCCCGGGCGCGTTTTCTCAAAAAACCATCGGGCAGCACTGCTAGATCTGGTTGGCTTCAGTTTCGCTTCCTTTTGGATTCCTGGCGGTGTCTACTCTTGGTGTTTCCTTTGCGTTTTTTCTGGCCTCCCCGGAATGTGACCAGTACCAAACTTCACTCCAACCCAGATCCCCAGCCAACCGCATGGGGAACAAACAAAAAAAAAACATGTCATTTCCCGTCCGCAAAAAAAAAAAAGAAGAAACAAACGGGGAGGTCCCCAGCGTTTTCTTGTGGCGGGACCTTCATCGGAGGTCCGGCGTCGACTGCCCGTGCGACACGCCCGACACCCGGGCCGCGCTTCGGTTCATGGGGCCGCCCGTGCGACCCGTCTCCGGAGGGTCGTACCTGGGCCGCGGGATTTCTCCTGGTTCAGGGTAGGAGATGTGCGGTGAGTCGGTTCAGCTTTTGGCCTGAATGAAGGGTTCGCATGTATCTAGAAGCACCTGCCATGTCCATTATTTTCATGCTTCTTTCCAGCAAACCTCCGGAAGCCCAGGGAAAACGGCGATCGGTGGTTGAAAAGAAGAAAGGAATGGACAAGGATGAACCCCTAGAATTTACCCGGCTAGGCAGAGTCCGTCTCCAAAAATGGACTTTCTTTTTGGACGGTGCTGAGAGACCAAAAGGAAGCTACCCATCTCAGGCAGGGGTTGATGGCCATTGCCCAAGAGGCATCTTGACCAAAGCCCTGGAAGGGCCAAGCCCGTTCTATTGTTGAGACATCACCTTTGGGTTGCCAGTTTGAACCAACCTGTTTTTTGGGCAGGGGTATTTTATCGGGTACCCCTCAAGTGGTCGTTTGGGGATTTGAACGCTTGCCTACCTGGGTGTGAACTGCAATAGGGGACCATTTGGTTGGAAATCATGGTTCGGTGGGGCCACTTTGGAGGTGGCTCCCGGTCGAGATTCGTTGACCTCCTTTGGGTGCGTTTTTTCGTGAGGGCCTGGTGGTCGAAACAGGTGGGAAACCAACCCTGACCTCCGAGAACGCAAGCATTCCCTCCTGGAAAACCCACCGGCGCGCCGACGCGCCGTTGCTGTTGGGTTTTGGGGCCCCGTACAAGGTGTCCAGCAGCTGCTCCGAGCGCACGGAGCACTCCAGGCCCTCGGCCCTCAGCACCTCCAGCCTCCAGCGGTTGGGGGCGGTTGGGGGGATTTTTGGGGCGGACTTTTTTGGGGCGCGGCTCGGTGGGTAGGGGTAGGATTTGGGGAGTTTGCGAGACGGCTGGGGGTAAAATTTTCGGGATTTGGGGACGGCATAGGTGGCCTTTTGGAGATTTAGATGGGTTTTGCGGGTAAATGGAATAGATGGAAACCCATCGAAAAACCAGGGCATCTATGTTTGACCAGACTAACCTAAAACGGCCACCTATGGGTAGGGGTTCGGTTCAGTCGCGGCTGGTTGGAGGGGAAGGGGTTTCGGTTCCAACGCTTCCAACGAAGCAACCAAGGAAGCAAGGGGGGGAAATCCAGAAATGGCAAGTCGACATGGAACCAACCAACCCAAGCCACCAAACAAGCCAACCAAGCCAACCAAGCCAAGCAGCTGCGCCAAAAGGAGAAGACAAAGGTTGTGAAACATGCTGTTTCTGGTTGAAGTTGCACAAACTCCCAGATTTGTCTACCCAACCACAACCCACTGGCGAACCGCAGGAGTCGGGGTCTGGAATTCATGCTGGTCCGAAGTGGTCAGCGGGAAGGGAGCAACCCGCAGCGATTTGTTTTCCAGATGCCGACTTGTGCGAACCCATGGTGGGTGCAGAGGAATGTCGAGAGTCATGCTTTGAAACGTTCAAAGCGACAAACCGCCTAAATTCAACTCGCTCCTGTCAGTCTGGACTGACTTTGCCGCTGGACGTTGGCGAGGTAATTTGCAACCAGACTGCGCCAACCTGAAACGGGAAATCGGAGAGCCCCCAAACAGCTTAATTCACGCACTTGGATGTTCAACCTACGTCAGGCAAGTAGGTTAGAACCAAGGTGAAAAACTGGGGTAACAGGAATTGGTGGACATAAAAAGGCATTGTTGTAACCTGCCTACCTGACATATGGCCATAGGTCAAAACCCAGACCGTACCACCTGTGAACATCCCAATCCAACCACTAAAAATCCCGGTTCTAAAATGGTGGTGAATTCGCCTACCAACCAAAATGGGATCCCAAAACGGTTCCTCCAAGCAGCCTCCCAGACAGCCCCGCTCCTCGCTCTCCGGAAGCCCGCCTGTGCATGAGCCCCGCATAGGTCTCCGGCGGGAGGCCCGCTTGGAACCGGAAGGGGAAAGCTTCCTCGTCTCTTCGAACCCGGACGGGACCTCTCGCCCCACTAAAGAAAAGCACAGAGAAGACATGGATGTGGGGCATTGGTCAAAAATAGGGTAACCCCAAAAATAGAACCCTGGTAAATGGAAACATAGACTAAAACCTGCGGTCCTGTGCTGGCTTAATTTTGACCCATACCCATGTGTTTGTTTAAGTGTATGGACACTTGGATCATGATAACAGTCTTGAGCGGATTGCCTATGGACAATTCGCAGGTTCATGTTTGGAAACACCCATGGCTTTGCAACCATGCCTTTGGTGGGCTTGTTGACCATGTTTGCTAACCGCTTACTGAGTACCCTGCCCCATACAACGCGATCTTCTTTGGGGACCTCTTGGAACAGGACGTTTCAGTTTGGTCAGTCCCTTGTGGTTGGTCAGTTCCTTTGGTGAACCCAAAAGGGCTGCTCCGATGCAAGGAAACGAGGCGAGCCGGCTTGTCATTTTCATGTTCAGCGCGGGGAATGGCACCTTTCAGAACCTATTGTTACATGTAAACCATCCCACTTGCTTCAAAAGCCTTGTCAAACCCGGGGCAGAAGGCCTTGCACGGCAATCCTCAATCCAAGCGCCAGCTGGAGTCATCAGGCGCCAGAAACTGGGGCCCCGACGTCCTTCTGGATGGTGGCAAGGGCTACCCAAGAGACACACCCATTTTGAGTTGGCGCAGATCCAGTTTCCACATGCTGACGTGAACAGCCCGGCCCAGGACTGCCCCTGAAATGCAAACACGCGCATGTTCCCCCGAAAGTGCCCCCCCCATTCTAGCCACTACTCATGCCCCCAATCTAACAGGCAAAAACATCTGCTCCCCCTCCCGCAAACCATAGGTAAACAACCAATATACAACACAACACAAACGCAAATGATACAAAGCGACCCAAGATAAGCCCAACCCCACTTAACCCAACAAATCATCATGCAGCACACCACAAGCAAATCAATCCAAACCAACAAACCAACAAACCAAAACCTCCCCCCTCCCACACCTCCCACACCTCCAACACCTCCAACACCTCCCACACCTAACTACCTCCCACACCTTCCACACCTCCCACACCTCCCACACCTCCGCATCCCCCCCCAATGGTACCCTGTCCCTCTGTCCCTTCAAGCATTAACCACTGGGACGTGTCTTTCTTTGAGGGCACCCCCTTTTTGTGGTTTTAACGGGCGACCAGAAGGAAAACCACAAGCGGGGGCCCAAGCGGTGTGTCTGATTTTGTAGGTTGGTTTTAAAGGGAACCCACAAAAAACTCAGTGCCCCCCCCCCAAAAAAAAAGAAGAAAGAAAGACAACGACACATGCCAAAAAAGATGTGGGGGCGCCAAGTCCCAAACAAAAACATCCGCCAGCCAACGCCCAAACCGGAGGCCCAAAAAACGTCCCCCTCCCCCCTGCGCCCCCGCGCGGCCGAGCCGCGCAGCGCGCCAGCAAGGCCTCGGAGCCCAGCGGCAGGTCCACCCGCGCGGCGGAGGCGCCAGCTCCGCTGCCTACGGCCGGCGGTGTCTGGGCGGCCCTTTTTCAGATCCCCCGCTGAAAGTTTACCCTCCCTTGGCACCTGTGGGAGGGCACCTGGAAGATCAAGCTCCTCTTGGATCCCCTTTCAAGTGCCGTGCTAGTGGCAGAGAGGGTAACTTGTGGTGGGCGAAATTCGGAAACCACTAAACACTAGGCTAAAAAAGCTCAGGAACCGGACGGCTGGGAGCCATCAAGGTTTGTTTCAAGCAAAGGGTGGAACAAGGAAAACTGGATTTCGAGGGAGAGAAAAAAAACTGGGGTCAGGCGAGAAAGGTTCGTACCAGACGGTTTTTTGTTTGTTTCCTAGGGCCAGTGATTTCCTAGAACTGGCTTTCTGTACTAGGGGTGATTGTGTTCTTGCTTCCTAGGGCTGATGATTTCCTAGGGCTGGTTTTCTGCAGCTCTGGCAACATCCCCAGCACCAGCCTCACTTGGTGTGGGGGTTGCTCTGATGGGTCTTGGGGTGGTTTGGGGTTGATTAAGTGAAGGGCTGACATCCAGGCTGCTGTTGGCAGGTTTAGGGTTGACTTTGGGTGGATTTGGGGCTGGCTTGGAGCTGATTTGTGGTGGACGTGAGTTTTAGTCTCTTTTAAGCGCTACCCCAAACCACTGTCAAACCAACCCTAAAACTTAGTCTTCCATGTTTGCGAGGGCAGCTGGAGCAAGCCCCGAACTGGGCACCATGACACTTGGGAAAATACTTGCTGCGCTGGGCTGTCCTCAGATCCCCTGCTAAAAGTGTTAGCTTGTGGCTTGAATGCTAAAAAAAAAAAAATGCTCGAGGACCGGCTGGGAACAACCCAGGTAAGTTGTAACCCAGGGAAAGGGGACGAACAAAAGCCATGGCCTTGTGGCCCTTGCAGCTATGGGACTGTCTTTGGGGGGAGAAGGGGTGAATCCCTAGAAATGGGTGGGAAACCAGGGAAAAAAAGCAGACATCACCTCAGGGTGTCTGCTGGCCCTTCACCTCATGCGACTATGCAAGCACTCATCGCCTTCCCCCCCGCCTTTGCGGGGCCCCTGACCCTGCATGAAATGGCAAGCTGCGTAAAGATTCGAGGAGTGGAGACAATCAGGTGAAAGATCTATCAATCTATATGTCTTTCTGTCTGTCTCTCTCTCTCTCTCTATCTATCCATCCATCCATCCATCCATCCATCCCTCCCTCCCTCCGTCCGTCCGTCCGTCGGTCCGTCTATCTATCTATCTATCTATCTATCTATCTATCTATCTATCTATCTATCTATCTATCTATCTATCTATCTATCTATCTATCCCATCCATCCATCCATCCATGCATCTATCTATCTATCTAACTATCTATCTATTTATCCATCTATCAGTCTGTCTATCTATCTATCTATCCATCTATCAGTCTGTCTATCTATCTATCTATCTATCTATCTCTATCTCTATCTATCTATCTAGGTGATATTGGGAAGCTATCAATCTTGTAAGCTATCAAGCTTGCTATCAATGGGCAAACCCCCTATCGCGGCCAATTTCTGTAACACACCGCGGAAATGAGGGCGCAACCAATAAGCTACGAAACACACGTTTTTGAAGCTACCCAAGTATTACCCGGGAATCTTTCAATTTAAAGTTGCAAAATGGATCTTAAGACAAACAATGGATGCAAACTTTCCAGGCAGCCGGTCGCTGCAAAATGAAACTACAGAGACTGGAACGTGTCCGAGAGAGGGGAACCCAAATAAAGGTGGGTGTCCTTGTGGTTTCGCTTTTCACCTATCGGAACAAGGTACCAAGTCTCAAAACACACAGCCATGCACACAAAGAGATTTAAACCCCAACACATGCCTTCAATTGTGGACCCTAAACCCCAAAAATGGTTCCCCAAAAATAGTACCTGGATCGCCAGTTGCTGCTTTTATCAAAAAGCAGCAACTTGGCTATCTAGAGACCTAAGACACTAGTGACAAAAACACACACACACACACACACACACATGCTGACCCGGCCCAGCGCCTCAACACCTTTCTTGGCTCGGACCGGATCACCGGATCGCGGGCTCGCCCGCCTCGCAGCACTCCGAGGCGCAGCTCCAGCTCGATCTGGGCATTCGGCACAGGGCCGTGCTCCTGGCAGGAGCTTTGGGCGGTGCACGGCCGTTCTGAGTTGGAGCGACTTGTCTGGTGAGTTCTGTGGTTAGTTGGTGGAGGGATTTTTCTGGCGAATTCCGTTGACAGCGGCTTGGAGTTGTTCGATTCTCCAGGTTGGTAAGTTGTAACGGTAACGTAGGTTATAACCCACATAAGTCCCCTAAGCGGCGTTAACCCAGATAGGGGCAATAAACATAGGTGGCCGACCACTTACATACATGATGGGAACCCAGACCATGTCCCATGAGGTTTTCGCGGCAAGTGGATTTCCCCTCCAAAAAGGGCCAACCCCGGGCCGAGTCAAACGAGTGGATCTAAGAAATTAAGAGAAGAAAAGGGAGCATAGAAAAGAAGCGCACGCCACAAGAAGCAAGGCTGACAGGATCAATGGTGCTGTGAGGACCATTGATTGTCGCAGGCAAGATGCAAGCAGAATTGCTCATGCTGATCTAAAGAAATGGACATCTGTACAATCGCAAAATGGGATTCCCATCTCCATGACTGCCCTTGACCCTTGACCATTCACAAAATAAGAAAAAAGAAAAAACAACATAGAAAAAACAGTGCACATAGATATCTCGAAATCACCCCCCCCCCCCCCGATTTCCACAACCATGGTAACCATGCTGAGAGCATTGAGCTGCGCTCAGAAAACGGGGTTGGCTTCGAAGGCGGGCCAAAGGAAAACCACCCCTTTTCTGAGTTCCATGTCCCCCACCTCAAAACGGGCAATATAAGGAGTCTAAATGATTGGAATGGGTTGTGGCGCGCTTCAAAACCAATGATAGTAGAAAATGTGCAACGATTTAGCCCCATAACAGGAACGCTATCCAGTATGGGTACGTCTTCTCTTTTCTTTTCTTTCTTTTTTTTTTTTTTTTGGGGGGGGGGGGGGGGGGTTGTAAGGGAAACCAAAAGGAAAACCGCCATTTTGAGGGGTCCTCTACTTGGATGTTCAACATATTTAGTAAGCAGGTTACAACCATGATTGCAAGCCAACAAACCCTTACCCAGCTACAACCTTGGTTATAACCTACCTACCTGGCGTGGGTTGAACATACAAGTAGCTTCCTTTGTGTGTCCCGGTTTCCCGGAAGAACAGGGATCTTTACATGAAAAAAATCTGAACATTGCCTTGTAAATTGCCAACTTTAGTTTGGTGTTGAAAAAGCCACATGTTTCAAATGGTTGCAAAATGTGGCGGTGGCTCAAACAAGTGGTACCAAAATGGCACCTTGGTGAATGGAACCAAAGACTAAGACCCGCGGTTTGCCCCAGCTCTTTCATTTTGAGCCATACCCATATGTCCGAATTCCTAAACGTGAGGCCGGGGCCTGTCAGGAAGCAATTTCAAGGAGAGGTGAAACCACGGGTCATGGCTCTTTCCCCATGGTTTCTCCGGAGCCCCAGCCTTACCCGTTAAAGGAGCCCGGAAGAACGTCAGGCGTCCGAGGTCGCCTCCAGGATCCGGCCCAGCTCCTGGCGGGCGGGCTCCGGCCGGTTTCCGAGAACACCACTCCAGGCTGGAAGAACCCAGCAACAAATGAGATCTTTTTTGCCTGTGGAAAACAAAAACAACAACCATTTTTCTTGCCTGGTGAGTGGAAAACAAACAAAACACCAACCAAAAAAGCAGAGAAAAAGATCCGAAAAGGGGAGCTACTTCTGGGGACGTCCAGAAGGTTCTCTCTTTTGTGGGCCACTTCGAAAAGAGTTTTCTTGGTCGAAGAAAACTTGTAACTTGGCGCTTCTCGGCCACAGACTTCCGGCCTCCAGAAGGGATTTGCGCCGCATCCCGCCCAAGTCTAAATTCTGAGCAAGCGACCCCACGCGCCACTGAGAAGCGAAATACATCGGCGTGCCGATTTCTGTTTGAGGGATCGCTTTTTCGGGGGTTGGTTGTAAGGTGAATGTTTGTGTGTCCAGAACAAAAAACCGCAGATATGGTACTCCAGAGCTGCACAGAGACCCCATGGCTTCCAGCTGCTGGGACAAAAAAAAACGAGGAACAGAAAAAAGAGGGGAAAAAAAGGAGCAACAAAAAAAGGAAACGAGGAACAGAGGCCAAAAAAGAGAAGGAAAAAAACATATTTGCGGGAAACCTCCTTTTGGACCCTGCTTGTGTCCACCGAGCACCCTGATTGGTACACGAAGTTGAAGGTTGGAACATGCAGGGCCCCACACAGCCGCAAAGGAAAGTACATGGAGCGTGATGCCCCCGAAAACACCGCTTGAGCACATGTTGTTGGATGCTTGGGGTCTCAGGATCCCGAGCATAGAATCAGCAATCGTGGCTCCACCCGGCAATTCTACTATACGGGTATTTCCAAAAACGGAAGACCCCTCCGAATTTATTACCTCAAGCCCCCCGGCCACGGTGCGGGGCTTTATCGAGAGACTTCCCTTGACTTGCTGGTGCGATAGGTAGGCAAATACTCCAGGGTGTTGGGAATGAACCTAGGGATTGCCAAGGAAACCATCGGGGATGGTTTATCTTCAGGTCACTCCAACTCATCCCTATCGAACCAACAAGTTGAACATCCCAAAAAATGGGCCAAGCCAATTGAGAAGCCCTTCGAGCAAAAAATCCACACGTAAGTCATGTTGACCCCGGATCTAAGTAGAACCCGACCAACTAGCGGGGTGTTTGACCCTGGATATGTTCAGTCACCAATAAAGACAAAGACGCGTCGCCCTTTTGTTCCCCAAACGCCGGGAGAGAAAAACCACCGCCGCCTGCACCACCGGGTCCACCAAACTGGGGCGGGCGTCGAAGATGGTAGAGGGGCCCACGTCCAAGGGAGCCATGGCGAGTTGTCTCGTCGCGCGCTCTCGCCGGGGGGAGGGGGGAGACAGGTGATTGGAACACTCCCATGAGAATCCTAAGGATAGGGTGAGAGGTAGAGAGTAGGGGTACGTGGGCAGAGGGCCAGGTGAAGACATCCGGAAAAGCATTCAAACATGTTTTCACTTCTCGGCCCCCATAGCTTCCAAACGCGAGGTGGGGGGTGAAGGGGCGTCGAAGTGGGGAAGGGCAGCCAGGAAAGTGGTCCAGCTTCCGCGGCGAAGCTCGCGGCCCAGGCCACCGAACTGCTTCAGACGGGTTGATCAAAAAGGGTCCGAGAACCAGGGGACCGTGGCGACCAAGACGATGATAGGTCAACCACTAAGTGGTTGAAAAAGTTACCCATGGTCAACACTGGGGGCCTTTTTTGCTACCAAGAAGCACTAAATGGTAAAATGGGACCCTAGTCGTGTGTCAGTTGGACTTTCCCATGGGACCCAAAAATAGGTTCTATGTTGGAACCTAGAAGAACCTGGTTGATATGTCAACCACTAAATGGGAAAAGTTACTCATGGTCAAGACTGGGGGCCTTTTTGATGAACCCCCACATCTGGCTGCCTGCGATCTATGTAGCCAAACTCTCGGCGGATGTCACGTGCAATTGACTTGCATGAGCCTACATCCAAGATTGAGCGGCAAACCTGGCCAAACCTCATCAACCTCATCAACCTCATCAACCTCATCGACCTCCACCCCTGTAAATTTCAAGCCCAACACCGAAGCAAACCACGGACCACCTTCTTTTTGCAGGCAGCAGACGTGCAAATGCCATGTCTGCGTCCTTCCTTCCCCGCCGTGAATCTCAAAACCGGCGGAGCGCTTTCGCTCAATCGAGACCTGGCAGCCTATGTGCGCCAGGGGCTGGCGGCTGTGCGCGAGGTGAGTCACAATCAAACCCGGGTACAGGAGCCTACCCAACATCAATGGGAAAGAATCAAGCGGTCGGATTTCCATATTCATTGTGCTTTCTAGAGGGTGCCCTTTTCATCCTTGGTTCAAAGGGAATCAAACAAGAAAGCCAATCTTTTGTTTGTTGGGTGGGGGTCCCGGCTCAAACCCCCCAATTCCGACCAAAAAACGAAGAATCACGGCCGGGAGTGTCCGGTAAACCTCAGGGACTTGGCTTGTGACTTCACGAGTCGAATTTCTCGATCGCGGCTCACTTCTTCTTGCCGCCCTTGTCATCCTCGCCCTTGCGCTCGCAGCTCACCACCTCACGGTGTCGGAGGGGTCGACGTCCGAATTCCTCATTTGGAGTCACTTGCTGAACAACCCGGTACTAAAACGGATTCCGTCCAGAACCATGTGGCTGTGGGTCAGAAATAGGGTAACCCCAAAATGGGTTACCCTGATAAATGGAAACAATGACTAAAACCTGCCGCTTTCTGGTGGTTTAATTTGGACCCACAGCCAGGTACTAAAATGGATTCCGTCCATCCACAGTAGGCCATACTATGACCCGGCCACGAAACCAGGCACAAAACGGACCATCTGCTTCTCTCCGGCCATGAGCAATGGGTTTTGGCTAACATGTGAGTCATAATCAAAACCTGGTATGAAAATGGTCTATCCAGAACCATGTAAGGAATTAAGAAGGCGGCCGCAGCTATTTGTGGCTGGGATTGTCCCTGACCAACCTTCATCTACCCAGGTCTTGATTGTGGCTGATTTGGGCCTGGGTCAGAATTGGTCACCACCAGGAATGGATTGCTTTTCCTCAAAGGGGTCGACTTCCCCAATTGGTCATGGGGTGAGAATCATTGAGAATTGGACCAGGAATTGGACCGCGTGAAAAAAGAAGTCCTTGTTTCCTTTTGCTAGAGCCACGCCCAGCAACTAAGTTCAAGCCGTTCGGACAAAGCTTGCTCCCATCTTGACGAACGCGCAACCCGTGATTTTCATATCGGATTTCTCCAGCAACTTAGCTGGTTGATGGAACACCTCCATTGGGTTGGCATCCCCTTTTTGGAGGGTGTACAGGGAGACCAAAGGAAAACAACCATTATTGGGGGTCCCTAAAATGACGCACCCCGCTATGCTTTTCCTCTGTATAGTCATCCATGTCCTGCTCGCCATCCGTCCAACTCAAACCCAGGCGGGCTTTTTGCTAGCCACTTGGGTCAGAGAAATTCAGAGATTGGTCCAAACGCCACTTGAGTTCTCTCCCTCGACCAGTGAGACCCCTTCGACTGAAGAAACCCGGCCGACTCGCAATGGGCAACCTCGCCTTTCCGAGCATGACAACGCCGTTGCCTCGGCAACCAGTGGCGCCAGTGGGTCAGAAACCCATATGTTCAGACTCTGGTCCATGCTCTCAGCGAGCCCTAAAATCTAACTTCTTCGGAAAAAGATGGAGAAAAATAGGGGGTGAGGGGGAGGGTCCAACTTGTGGTCATTGTACGGCACCTCCGCATTTACCGAACCTTAGACATGTCCACGGTAGCCAACCAGGATGAAGAACCTGACTATTCTGTGTGTAGGCGTGTCCCATTGTCTACATAATTCCTGAGTTGGCATTACCTCCCGGCCCGCACCTAGTTGGGGGACGCAAATGCTTCCCCTTGCCACTTACACCTCACACCCCGTGATCCCTGTCAAAATGGTGCCCGATGGCCGAACACGAGTACCTCAGCTTCTGCCAGATTCTGTCAACCGCAAGTACAAATGACGGGCAATGATACTTTGACCTCATTGCCGCGAAAAAACGGAGGGCATTTCGGAGGTCGAAAAACGAAACGACCCTACCAAAACGAGCAGTGAACCCTTTCAGGACTTTCCTGGAAAGGCCCCCATATTGTTGAGGCGCCCTCTTTCACACCCAGCCCCTCAAGCATCTCCCCAACCCCCTGAGACCCCCATCCCCCCCAGCCCCATACGCCCAACTCCCCAAGCCCCACCCTCTCTGCTTCGTGCAAGTCACCATCCATGAAGGCCACGCGGGACAGGCCCTCGCAATTCCTTGGTACTCAGAATACGCTGGGTTTTCCACCAAAAAAAAACCACCCTACCCGGTTCCAATCCATAGAGTGGTTAACCAAAGGAACCATCCTGGAAAAAATGGCTGGTGACCTACCATAGTGGCAACTGGGATCCACAGAGCTATTCAATCAAGTCATGGTTGAAACGCCCCTCGTTTCAACCACCTCCTTTTGGTTGCCCCGTAGCAGGGGGTACCAAAACAAGTTAAAGGCCAGTTCAGTCGAACCAAAGAGCAAGCAAGGGTCTGGAATCCAAGAGCAAAGGCTACCCAGAAGAAGCATTTATCTGTATGGTACGCAACGTCCTGCATGGATTGGCAACCAAACTGCTTCTTGCCACTAAACTGGTACAAACCCAAAACGAAAGGGACAGGGAGGTCTATTCAAAAGGAAAACAGGTATCTTTGTTCCGAGGTTCTGTTCGACGAAGGGAAGGCAAATCAAACATCAAACGTTTAAGTGTGGCAATGTGAAAGGGGCTTTGGCTTTTCTGAAAACCACCTGATTTAGAAGGGGATCCTCTAATCTGCTTGTAAACGCTCGCCAACATTTGCAGAGTCTGTAGGTATCCTTTTGAGGATCTTGCTGAACCCCCAGTGTGCTGGTGACTCTTTTCGGGACCCGTTACAGAAACTTGCTCCAAGGAATTCCGAATGGTTGGCAGTTGAGTCACAACCAAAACCGGTCAATCGGCCTACCAAAATCCAAAGAAAATACTACCGCAGCTATTTCTGGCGGGAACTGTCCCTAACCTTCATCTACCCGGTTGGCTGTCCTCAGATCCCCCGGGGTTAAATAGAAACTACCACTAAACCCGCAAAACGCTAAAAGCTGTGAAGCGCAGTATAAAGACGGCCACGGGCTCCAAATCTACGGAGCTGGCCTTCGAAGTCTTTCCTTCCAGCCCAAAGCCTTGTTTCATCCCAGGGCATGATTCGCTGAAAAGCTAAGGGGACGCCCACCCCCCCACCCACCCCACACCCTCACCCACCCCCACCCCCCCCCACCCCCCCACCCCCTCACCCCGCACCCCACCCCACACCCCCGACATTCACCCCCACACCGCTCCCGGAGCCAAGTTGAGTTCCGAGGCTCTTGAAGGTGTCGCAGACCAACGGCTGCTGGGGCTGGAAGCTGCACTGGGCCATCTCGTTGGACTTCAGGGAGTGGGGGTCCTCACGGATCACACAAAAAGGCGCTGCGCATTCCGCTTCTCCCCCCTTTGCTTTTTCCTTCTTTGCCCGTTTTTGGTTGTTTTTTTTGTGTTTGTTTCTGTTCATTTACTTGTTTCATGATTATTTATTTTTGGGAGGGGCAAGGGGCCTGGTTCTTTGGTCAGGTTGAAAGCGAACCAAACCTCGGTAACCTCTTTTCGAGGGAACCCTGGCGCTTTTTGGTCGGGGAAAGCGGAAAGTCATAGAAAAAGGCGACCTGGTGTTCAAAAAACAGATGGGGTTCCCTGGTACATGGGGCATAAAACCCATCTAAACCGGCTCAAGTGCACCATAGCCCCCCTCCCTTCCCCCACCCTCCCTTCTGTGCGCCAGGGTCTTGGTTTCCCACCGGAACAATTTAATGGAGCATCCAAAAGCCCCTAGAGGCTCCCCATCCCCAACAGGATTCCAGAGTTCTGCTCAAAAAGAGCTTGCCCTTAAAATGCGCTTTGTAATTTGTTCGATCCGCTTTTTTGGGGGCGGGGTCCAGGTGAATCTGTACGTGCTTCTTGATTTTAAGGTTTTTGTTGATGCCCAGAATTGGCCTTGGGGCCTCTTCGCAACCAGAGGATGCCACGCGACCAACAGGCTATTGAAGCAAGAGCTTTTCAGTCAACCTTGCCCAGCGCTGGTGGATTTGCACCGCTCACGCCCAGGAGTCACGAGTACCCGAGTTTCGCTTTTAAACCACCCCACAAAGGGCAGCGAGCTTCTAATGAGAGACACACCCGGAACTCAAGCGTCACATTGTCGTGAGCGTTTTATCGGGATTGACACCCCAAAAAATTGGAAAAAGAACATGAACCGGAAGGGGATTCTGCAATGACCGGGGGTCAAGGAGGCTCGCAGCAGCCGAAGCGCACCTTTGCGCTGAGATCAAATGTCCACGCGCCCAATGGCGCGGTCGCAACCGTGGCTCGGTGTCGAGCGGACAAAGGGGCCCCTCTGTCTAGGGCCATGGTGGCAGCAGTGGATCAACAGTTGACATGTCACAACCGAAGGAATCGCATGGGCCAAAAACCTTTCTCAACTGCTGATCCCGTTGCTGATGTGCCGTCACGTCCTTGATGGCAGAACGCCCTTGGCCGTGGCTCTTGCGAGCTGAAGTGAAGGTGTTGTCGTATGCAACACTCCACAGGCCTGTTTGAAGAAACTTGGTGAGACCCAGGCGACACTCAGCTTTCTTCTTGGTCAAGGCGTCGCCGAGATCATAGTCGCTGGCCACCCAACGAAGTTCAGCTCCGGTTCGGGTGAGATGCTCCCGAAGTTGAAGAGCTTGAAGTGCGGCTCTTGCGTTGCTCAACCCAAGCATTGGTGACTCGTTGTAGATCACCGCATCGTAGCCGCCCTTGCTGTCGGTGGCCAGAATGCCTTTGATGCCGCGGGCCATGCGTTCAGCCCATTCCACCCTGTCTTCATGTGGGGTGAGATCGTGACCGGCTCCATTCATTTCGCACCAGAGCACGCGGATGCGGAAGTTCTGGTCCTCGCCATCCAGGATTGCCTGGACTTCAGCATCATTTGAGGATATGGCCTTGCGGCGCAGCTTCCAGCTTCGCCATGCCAGGGGTGCCATGTATGTGACCTTGCCCTCGCTTGCATGAGGTCCAGTAGCAACTGAGATCAAGCCGCCGGTGGAGTCCATCTTGCTGCGGTTCGCGTGGGCTTGGTCGCAGAAGGTCACAAACACCATGTCTCGCCATGACTCGACTCCAGGTGGTTTCTTGTAGTGCAGCTGGTAGGCGTGCTTGCGAATCTCGCCGACTAGCTGTTGAAGTTCCAGCGCCGATTGCATGAGGCGCTTGGTCGTGATTTCAGATGCAAGTAGGTTGCACCTGGCGCAGAGCTGCGGCTGAGTCTGCAAGGCCAGCCATTGAAGACTGCCCCAGGTAGTGCGGCAGGCAGCTACCTCCTCAGGATTCATGACCGCATTCTCTTGACGAAGGCGATCGGGATCAATGTTCACATCGGCGATGGAGTCGATGTAGTACTGCTGATTGATCTTTACCTCCACGGAGCCGTCCTTGTTGATGATGGAGGTCAGGTCGGTTCCGGCGTGCCGGTAGTTGCCACGTTTGGCAGTGCCCCACTCGTAGAGCTTGTCGATCTGGGAACAGACCTGAACCCACTCAGGCGAGAGGCGATTGCCACAGCGATGGAAATCATCCACGTGGCCGCCCATGATGCCAAGTACCAGGGGGATGCCGAAGGCGTCCTTCTCCGTGGCTGACTGCCAGATCCAGATGCAGCGTTCACCAATGAGTGGTTTGCCGCCAATGGAGGCTAGGCGCCGGTGAAGGTCCAGCCAGAGTCCCCTTGGTGCGGTCGTTGAGCCGTAGATGTTCTTGAGGATCTTCATGACTCCGTCTGCTGGAACATCCAGGGCTTCACGAAGCTCTGATACACCGCGAGTCCACAGATCTTGATCCGCCTCTGTGGGCTGCGTCTGCAAGAATGCAGTGGCCAAATCGAGACCTTCAAGTTCCCAGCCGTGAGTACAGGCCATGGTGTACAGGAGGTTTCTTCCCAGCCCAGACTGCACAGGGCTAGAGGTCTTGAACTCAGGCCGAAGAAGGTCCGGATGTTCGTAGCCGAGAAGCACAATGCGTGCTTTTGCCTTGCGTTGACCGTCCTTAGTGTAGGTGGACTTGGCGTTGGATTTCGCCTCGGCTTGAGCTTCTTGAAGATCTTCTGGAGGTGTTGGTTTCCAGGTGAGAACCCATCGGGCTCGCATGATGCGGCCAGAGTCGAAGGCCTCGCTGACCTCCTTGTTGTCCAGAGCCTTGCGAACAGCCTCAGATTTGATGAAGCTGCTGACTTCCTTGGACTTGGCTCTGCTGAAGAGTTCTCTGTGTTCAGGAGAGAGACGGGAGAGCACAACCTCGCTGTCTCTCATCTTCTTGACCATGAAGGCCGAGGCGTCCCGGAGGAAGTCCTTCTCCTTACGGTGGGAGTTAAGGTCAACGTCAAACTCGATCTTCATCACCTCCTGGGAGTCGATGAGGAGCTGATGGAGATCACCTTCAACTTGGTGTAGTTCCTCGAGCCAGCCCAGGTCATAGCCGTCGGTACGCTGCTTCTTGTTGTCTGGCTCATAGCTGTTGGGATCTTCAGCTGCGGGATCAGCGCTTGGACTTGAGGTGCCAGGTAGATCAGGTGGTAAGGCTTGAGGTTCAGTCGAGGTCTCCGGCATGGATGGTCCCATAGAGCTGTCCAGTGACTCGGGAGTGTAGTCCGGGTCGTCCGCCATGAAGGGTACATGAGCAGGACGTGGAGGAACCAGAAATGGTGCGGACTTCACACGGATCCGCCTCTTGGGGATGTCGATGGTCTCCTTGTTGGGGAGATCGGGCAGATCAGGCTGCTCTTGTTCATCGACTCCGGGTTCATCGTCGGCAAGATCGATGAACTCCTTGTTGGGCAGCATGTCGGAGAGGGAACGCCACCGGGAGACGTCTTCCTTAGCACTGATCTCGAACTGGGTTTCTTCCAGGGGCGTGGTAGGTCTCACGGAGTGGACAGAGCAGCGCAGGAGCTGGTTCTGCAGTAGCACCCAGACGATGTGCCTTCGGGCGTCACTTGGTTGTTGATGTGGAAGGATCTCGTGAAACACCACTCGGCCAGGACCGATCCAGTGCGGGCGTCCGGATTTTCGAGCACCGCCCCGCTTGCCAACGTAAACGTGGGATGGCCATTGCTTGCGCCATACCATCACGAGTTGCATGGGATGGAAGGTCCTGATGGGCTGTCTCACAGTCGAATTGCTGAGCTTGGAGAGGACACGAAGGGCACGGGTTTTGCGTGCTACTTGTTCAGCACTCTGACGCAGCTGGACTAGACGTGCGTAGTCGTCGTCGGGCGACTCAGGAAGTGTGGCAAAGGTTCTCACGTCCTCATCGGTGATGGAGTAGTCCTTGCCGTAGCACCACTGGAAGGATGAGTACCCTTTGACGTACTCGGTTGAGTTGAGCGCGGCGATGGCCAGGTGCAAGGTGATGATCGGGTCCTGAGAAGGAGAGCCAAGCTGAATGGCTGATGCTGTCATCTTGACGTCCTTGATGGCGGACTCAACTTGGCCATGTGCCCAGCTTTCCTTTTCCGCAGGAGGTGCAAGTTGTACACCGATGTCGGACAGGAAGTCGCTCACGTCCCGAGAGACCAGGGTGATGCCGTTGTCAGGGATGACGACTTCTGGCCGTGGTTTGTCGGCCAGCCACCGTTCAGCTAGACCCTTGATGATGTCTGCCGAGCTTTCGCTCTGCATTTGGAGGACATCGTAGCACTTGATGACATGCACAGCTCGGAGACGTGTGGCCAGGTCCATGATCAGCATGAATTTGAGCTTCAGCTTGCTATTGGGTATCACCCACTCGGTCACGTCGACGCCAATAGCTTGCCAGGCGCGGTACAGTGGATGCGTGGATGCCGGTGGTATACTTCCGGAAGAGGATCCGCCAGGTCGAAGAGCATCACACGAAGCACACTTGAAGTCGCGAGCCATTTGAACCTTCCATTCGGGTAGCCGAGCATCTCGAAGTAGGTGCACAAGGTTGCGGTTGGTGGGATGCCCAGCGGCCTTGTGGAAGTGGTGTAGCTTGGCAGACCAAGCTCGGTGTTCTGGACCATCTTGAGGTACATCTGATGGCACAGACAAAATTGCTTCACTAGCGGGGTGACCATCTGCATGGAGTTCTCCAGCATGGAGATCATCACGAACATGACCAGGAGGTAGAGCTAGGGATTGAGTTGCCTCCCAAGGTTTGCAATATGGTGTGAGGGATGCATGCGATGGCCGAGTTGGGTCCATGGAGGTGATACCGTTGTGCTGGTAGTGCTTGAAGTCCCAGTGGTCGTCATCCAGGTTGACGTCCTTGTCAGACAGGTTCTGACAGGCCGAGAGGTACTTGAGGTACCGTTGTGGAGCAAGTTCAGATAGCCATCCGCGGACGATGGCTTGCACGAGTCGCAGTGGATAGTAGCTGGAGCGGCTCGTCTCTGCTCCTTCTATTCGTGCATGGTTGTGGTTGTTGGTGCAGACCCGAGCGCGGAAGGTCTGATGGAAGCGCTCATCGGTGGTACGGATCAACCACCGTTTCTTCAGGAGGTCAGTGCCGGCTTTGTTGGTCATGCCATAGCGACAGCCGTCAACTCGGCAGGGAAGCCAGTCCAGACCACGAGCTCGTAGACCTTCACGAAGGTCAACCACTGGTTGCTGCTCCCACCCAGCGCAGGGATGGGTCCATTCCCAGTAGATGTCGAAGTCCGGGTCCTCGTCGAGGGCCTGCAGGATGAACTGCTTGGCGTTCTTGAGCATTTTGCGTTCTCGACGTCGGGCTGTTTCAAGGACTTCTCGACGTTCCGGGGTGTTGTAGTTCAAGTTGGTGAATTGGCACCACTTGGTACATGGGAAGGAGAACCAAATGCGCTTGGGTCTGTGTTGTCGCCGTAGGTCTTGAAGGCGTACCCACGTCTGGGGGTCGTAGATGTCAAAGCCTGCGTTGTAGTTGATGCGGCGTGCTGGTAGTCCATGATTTTGCACTTCGGAGGTGAGCCATGAGTTGTCGGAGCAGGCCACCTCCCACAGGAGATCCCGTTCGTCTAGAACCATGGAAGCCGTGGCGTTCGAGAGGTTGGTGGTCATGAGGCTCATGAGTTGTAGAAGTCGCAGACCAACAGAGTTGGGGAGCTTCTTCACGCCATCGGTTCCGCGTTGGGATTGTCCCCGAAGTGCTGGGTCTTGCGCATGGTCAGGGTGTTGAAGAGCTCGAGTTTCTCCTCCTCGGTGAGGTGCTGATCCAGGTCCGCCAGAATCGTGGTGGCCCTGTGCTCCACCTCGCGAGGTGGTTCGGAGGTCGTGGACATCTTCTCCCAGCTGTGAAAAGACTCCGCCTTCTGCGCAGGGCGCTCCTTGGACTTGGAGTTCATCCCGGAAGTTGCCGTTGAGGATGCTGCTTTCTTCGAAACGGACTTTGCGATCTGGATCTTGTGGAACAGCTTTTCCTCGGCGTTGATCTTCTCCTGCATGGCCAGGCAGATTTCCGAGGTCGGGCGCACGTCGCCCATCAGGTCCTGGAGCTCCTTCAGCATCCTCGCCACCATGCCGGGATTGTGAGTTTGGGTGCTGTTGGCTGGGCTGCCCTTGCGAGGGATGTAGGACAGCCTCAGATTGCATATTTGGCAATGGTTCCACTTGCCATGAGCATTGCTTCCGTAGCTGCCCGGCAGATGTCGAGCGAAGCATGGCCACTGGTCCGGATGACTTCGAGGGTCCCGAGGATCCAGGGGGACACTGCGGGTCTCGTCGAATTCCTTGACACCCTTCTTCT
The DNA here is from genome assembly GCA_963377175.1 of Effrenium voratum. Lineage (NCBI taxonomy): Eukaryota > Dinophyceae > Suessiales > Symbiodiniaceae > Effrenium > Effrenium voratum. Next base: position 192,348 of record CAUJNA010000299.1, read on the forward strand.
TTGGGACCGCCTCCTTGATCTTTGACAGCAGGTCCATGGTCTCCAGATCGTCCGCGGTCGGAACCGGGGTCGTGTAGGCCATGGGACTCGGAGGTGGTACCAAAGACTGGGGTGTCACTGGTAACCTGGTTAGCTAACATCTGAGCAGATGCGCTACGGAGCCGCATCATCAGTGCAACTGTCCGGGTGTCAGGTGGTGCATGTTCAACGTGCAGGCAATCATGTTCTGGGGAATCCAGTTGAACACGGAGCGTGTGGAATTCCAAAACCTGACAATCATGGATACGGCGTTGCCCGGCACCACGAACATGGATCCTGGGGTGGCCCTTACCATTGCTGAGACCGTTGGTGAGAAACTGTCTGATGTCCAACACATAGTGACCCTTGTGGTTGTGGCGCAAAGGATATGGCTTGGGGTCACTCTCCAAACTGTTGAGGGTCATGCCGGTGGAGAAATCAATCATCATACCAGCCCCGTGAGGTCCCAGATGATTCATACCAACCAGGATAGGAACCAGCATAGATCTGTCAAAACCAGGTTGATGTAGCTCTGGTGGATTGGGCAGGGCATAGACCTTGAACTGTTTGGGCGTACCTGATACATCACTCCGGAGGGTGACCTGATAAAGAGCCTGACCCCACTTCCCATTCCCGTAGCGGAAATACGGGCGAGCGGATTGATCAATCTCCACAACGGTGCAGTGGTCCTGTGCCACAATGGACTGTATGAGGCCCTTGACAGCCTCTTCTGGGCCAGCAGATGCTGTGGCCCCACAGTCCACCATGCCTTCAAAATCACCGCTGGTGGATGGCATGGTGGCAGGCATACATTCACCACCGTGGAGGTCCATGTCCAGGCCGCAGAACTCGGCCGTGTAGGAGTTGACAAAACTTCGCGAAGGGGTCGCGCCATAGCCTTTACCAGATCCAGAGTGCTTGGATTTGCCCTTGAAGTACATGGCGTCGTAATCATAGTCCATGGAGTAGGTGTTCTTGCCCTTGGACTTGCCCTTCTTGGAGCCTTTGTGCTGGTAGAAGTCGTCGTAGTAAGGGTCAACCATGAACTGAGAGTTGCCCTTCTTGCCAGAGGATCCCTTGGGATGTGGTGCATGCCGAAGGTCGGGACATTGGCGGATGAAGTGAGCGCCGCCACAGTTGTAGCATTTCCCGGAGTTGCCCTTGCCGAAGCCTCTGTCACGGTGTATGGCGGCCGTGGCTCGTTTGGCTTCAGCCCAGGTACGACTTGCTTCTTGGGCCATTTGTTCGGCAAGCTGTTCAGCTTGATGTGCTTCCTTGAGCTTTGACTCCTCAGCCGGGTCGAGATGGGGAGAGGCAGGACTGGTGTCCTTCGACTCGGAGTCGTTGTCCCAGTCCCAGGAAGTCTGGTCTTCGGCAGTCCAGTGTTGGTGCCAATCCTGATCCCACCACTGGACACTGGCATAGTGATCGTGCCATGGATCAGGTCGAGGGCCAGGTTCTTGTTCTTGAACATGTAGATGATGCTGTACAGCGTGAGGTTGGCGTTGTCCAAGAAGTTGATCGTCCCACAGCATTTGCAGCGCTCGACTGATGGAGTCGTAGTTCATGCTGTTTTGGGTGGTGCTGAGGATATCACGCTTTTCTTCACTGGTCAGGCTGGCAGCCTGTAGAAGACGCCAGCCACGCAGGACGCCCATGATGAAGGAGTCGGCAAGGGACATCTCGTCAATGACATCCACCTGAGTGATGTCCAGTTGAGGTTGCGCATGAGGGATGTCCTTGCCCTTGCCTTTGCTGCCAGGTCTGGAAGATCTGCCAGGGGAAGCACCAGGTGCAGCATCAGGGGAGCTGCCGTCCTGAGAGGCGTCCGTTGCCCTTGTTCTTGGTGGAGTGGTAGCTTCGTCGGGAACGGATTCATGCTCATCTTGATCTTGATCATCTTCTTGGAGAAAGGGCTCAGGTGAACCACTGGGGATGCCGAAGTCCTTGTCCTCCTGCTTGATGCCCTTGCGTTCCTCGAACAGACGAACCAGGGCTTCGGTGAACTCCGCGTAGCCGAGGGTCTCGCGGATGAGGAAGGCACTCATGCTCTCCTGGGGCAGCCGCTTGAAGGCGAAGTACTGGGCGCAGATGGCTGCCGTGTTGGGAAGGCTCTGTCTGACCAGAGGAGAGCCGGCCAGACGTCTGAGAAGATCTCGCGTACCATCTGGTGAGTCAAACAGTTGTAGAGGCCAGGACATGGCAAGGAGCCGTGCTGGGCCCGTCAATCGACTCACCAATTTGGTCGCGCAGTAGCGCCGCTTGTCCAAGGGGACGCTCATCACCCACCAGGCGACTTCACGAGTATACCGCCTCCATGTCCGTGCGGATCCATCCCATTGTGGGATGTGGCCTTCCTTGTCTGACATCGTGTTGATGTTGAGGTTGAACTGGAGGTTGCCGTAGATGGTGTTCTCGTGGCCTGGTAATTGATGTGTTCCAGGAGGTTGCCGTAGAGGGAGTTCAGGTGTGGGGAGATCTTGATGTTGTAACGCAGGAGGTCCTTGAGGTGTCCAGTGTGACCAGGATGGTCCTCAACGTCGGTACCCGACGGAGATCTACACCTCAGTCAAAACCAGGTTGCCACCCTCAAGGTCGGGGCACGAGCCGAAGGCGAAGTGCGGGTGTTCCTCGGACTCCCGGATCGTGTAACCGTGCTCCGCTGCCAATGCAATGACCGGGGGTCAAGGAGGCTCGCAGCAGCCGAAGCGCACCTTTGCGCTGAGATCGAATGTCCACGCGCCCAATGGCGCGGTCGCAACCGTGGCTCGGTGTCGAGCGGACAAAGGGGCCCCTCTGTCTAGGGCCATGGTGGCAGCAGTGGATCAACAGTTGACATGTCACAACCGAAGGAATCGCAGATTCCCTTGAGGAAACCATTTCGGGAATGGTGTTGTTTGGGGTCATTCCAAAAAGTGGACCCTGCTTATCGAACCAGCAAGTTTCGTATTGCTCCCCTAAAATGGCGGCTTCCCTTTTCTTGCTGGTTTGATAGGCAGGGAATGAGAAACGGAATGACAACTATGAACCATCCAACTTGTGGTTTCCTTCAAGGGACTCTCTAGGCTCATTCCAAAATCCTTGGAATGAGGGATTCCCTTCAGGAAACCATACGGGATGGTTTATAGGGCTGGTCAAAATCCTGTACCCCCAATGAACGGGACCCAATCCAACCACTGACTTGGGTTCTAAAATGGGTGGGTGAATTCACCGTTCAACCAAAATGGGATCGAGCCCACGGTTTTGACCTGCCCACAGCCACATGGAGGCTCCAAATCCAAGTTCAATGGCCTCTCCGTCCAAGTCACCCCGCAAGTGGTGGGTAGGGAAACAGCCCATGTTCTGACTGTGACCCAGACACCGTCCAAATGACCCCACAGTCGGCAAATGGTCGGGGGGAAAAAAAGGTGGTGCTGAAAGGTGGCGCTTTTTATTTTAACACCAGCTTTCAGCACCACATTTTTATTAATCCATATTTTGCCCCGGCCAGAACCCAATCCAACCACTAAAATAGGTTCTAAAATGGGTGGTGAATTCACCTACCCAAACATGGGACACAGCCACATGGAGGCTGGCTCCAAAAAATCCAGGCGCAGCTCCTCCATCTTCTTGCCGCCGGTCTCCTTGCCCATCTTCCACTTCAGGGCGCTCACGCGGCAGGCCGCTCGCCCGCAGCGCACGAAGCCGATGGGGGAGTAGCCCACCTTGATCTCGTTGGGGATGTCCAGGACCTGGCCAGGTTCAAAGAGGCTAAGCGAATTGAACCCGTGTGTATGTTACACAAAGATGTATATACATATATATATATATGTGTATGTATGTATGTATGTATGTATGTATGTATGTATATGTATGTATGTATGTATGTATGTATGTATGTATGTATGTATGTATGTATGTATGTATGTATGTATGTATGTATGTATGTATGTATGTATGTATGTATGTATGTATGTATGTATGTATGTATGTATGTATGTATGTATGTATGTATGTATGTATGTATGTATGTATATGTATGTATGTATGTATGTATGTATGTATGTATGTATGTATGTATGTATGTATGTATGTATGTATGTATGTATGTATGTATGTATGTATGTGTGTATGTGTATGTATGTATGTATGTGTATGTATGTATGTATATGTATGTATGTATGTATGTATGTATGTATGTATGTATGTATGTATGTATGTATGTATGTATGTATGTATGTATGTATGTATGTATGTATGTATGTATGTATGTATGTATGTATGTATGTATGTATGTATGTATGTATGTATGTATGTATGTATATGTATGTATGTATGTATGTATGTATGTATGTATGTATGTATGTATGTATGTATGTATGTATGTATGTATGTATGTATGTATGTATGTATGTATGTATATACATGCATTACGTATACACATTCACGGGTATATATGTAAGTACATACATCTACGCACATGGATGCATATCATATATATATACATATATATATACATAGATTGTAATGAACCACGGGTATAAACCTCAAGTTTACGGAGACGTCGATCGACCTTTAAAGCCAAGCACTGGCCGTGTGCTTTCGTCCCAACTGACCAACCTGTTGAAACGGTAAAGAACCGCCTGGCTCAAGGCGCTGGAATCGACCCCGAACCTGTTATGCCACCTGGTACGATCGATTGCGCGGATGTTGCCCGGCAAGTGTTGGTGGCAAGATTTCAGCAAGCTCGATGGCAAGTGTTTGACAGCAAGTTTGACAGCAAATCTTGGTTCACAGGGCTTCCCATCCCAATGCGTGAAGTGGATCTTCCGGTAGCAATGGGTTCTTGCGGCGCCTCGAAGCCAAACTTGAGGGGCGGAATGGCGAACATGGGTGCCATGGCTTAACAACAAGGCGCGGTACCTTGTTCACCTTGCTTTGATGGGGAACAAACCTAAATTGTTTCGGCCCCCCATTTTGATTGCCCAATTGCAAAGCCAAAGGTGGTATGGTTAGCCAGCATTCCACATGGGGGTTGTGAGGCATTTTGCCCACTTCGGAGGGCCCTAACCCCGTTTTGATCCTTGAAACTGGCAAAAGGTGATGTGTAGACCCCTTCGGTCGATGATTCCCACCCCCAAACCACTGGCCCAGCTTTATGCCTCAGAAGCTTTGAATATCCCCTTCAGTTCAAGCTTCAAGGGGGTGGTTTGGGAAACGGGTGCACAGCATCTTGGAACTGCAGAACCCCCGAAACCACGAGTGCAAACAAAGCACCGCTCGTGGGCTTTAGATCCGATCCGCCTGGATCTGGGCGTCGAACTCCTTGGTCTGGCCCAGGGTGGTGTCCTTCTTGTAGACCATCACGTCACCGGAGCGGGGCATGTTGTTCCTGGGGCTTACCAGGTGGAACTTGGATGTTCAACCTACGTCAAGTAGGTTGTAACCCAGGTTGTAGCTGGGTAGCTGGGGCTGGTTGGCGAATAACCATGCTCATAACCTACTAAAAATTGCTGGTTGGACATGAGGAGCTAACGGACGTGCCCCTTTTCTAAGGTTTAGAAACCAAAGAAAAGGGCCACAACAGCGGCACGACTTGCAACTGGCCCATGAAACTTGCAAACCAAAAATCGGCGCGGCCCTTTGACCTTAACCCAAACCTCAAAGAGTCAACCGCCTGGCGACCTCCGGGGCCCCATGATGCTTGGTTTCAAGAAGCGCGACAAAACACACGGATCCGACTACATGGCACATGGAAGCCCACTCCAAAAACCAGAGGGAAACCCGCAAACCCACTCCAAAACATTAAGGAAAGTACGCTCCAACAAGTAGAAACATGGTGTGCCGCATCTTTTGCGTAGGGCTAGGTGGGGAAACTCAACCAGGAAAAATGGCTTGCTACATCGATTTGGCGGCACTTGTAAAAGCGAACAAAAAAGTAAGCGCTACACACAAAAGGAAACATGATGTGCCACAAGGGAAACGCATCCCTACAACCAGAAAGCCAGTTGCGCCAAGGTGTTGTTTTGGCGTGCGTTCCCCCCCCCCAAACGTCCAACCAGGAAAAAAACATAAAGCTGGAGTGCCAGGAATCTGTTTGCGACAAAAACAAAAGCCTGCCTCCAAAAAACTACTGCCAGACATCAAAGGGATTCGAAACGGAACCGCCACCCACTTTTTTTTGTGCGACAACCCACCCACTTCTTTCGGGCTCCCCATTTAGAGAACCCATTTGCCAGTGCTCTTGTCCAGGCCCTTGATGTTGAGCCCCACGTTGTCCCCCGGGTTCGCGAAGTCCACGCGCTGGTGGTGCATCTCCACCTGGAGGTCTTCTTGGGAAACCGACACCCCAAAACAGACCCAGATATGCCACTGTTCCATGTTCTGGAACATGAGATGCCACCCGAAAGTGGGAAAAGGACTCACTTCCCATCCTTAAACAAGTCTGATTGAACTGTATCCCGCTAGTCCTTGGGGGAACGCAAAGAATCCTAAGCTGGTGGGGTCCATTGAAAGTGAAATGGAGGAAACCCTGTTAATAGTTAACTGGGCTGTCCTCAGATCTGCCAAAAAAATCATCGGATCTTTTTTGGTGGGTTTAGTGGAAACCACCACTCAAGCTTCACCGCTTTTTGAAGGGTTCACCGCAATTCTTCCCCGTAACAAGACTCCGAAATTTCCAGCTCTGACAGGCTGGGCAAAGTTGGATGCCTCCAGGATTGGCTCCCTTCCAACCAGCTAGGGTTCTTCGGGAAAAAGAAACCAGAAGGACAAACCATTTGGGTGGGGAAACCAACAGGAAACAAGTTTTGATTTTCTTTCCCGGGGTTGAAATGGAGAAACACCCAGAAATTCACCAACAGCTTTTCAAATCTGGGGCACACATTTAGCCTGCCCCCATATATAAGATACGTTTGGAGCAGACCCCAGTTTTAGATGCTAGTCATGGGGTCTCTCCTTATGGTTGTAGATTTTAGACCAAAATTGTGGACCCTCTTTTGGGGAGAGAACCCAGAAAAGGAACCCTGTTTCCTGGCTGTTTAGTGCTCTACAGGGCCTGGTTCCTGAAAACTTTCTTCCGCAGCTGGAATGGTTGTTCTCCTTTGGTCATTGTCTTTGCTCCTGACCTGAGGATGTTGAGCCTATTTTGAGCATGGCTCGCTCCAGCCAGCCCATTTCCTCAGATCCCAAAATTCCACCCGGCGGTTTCTGGGCTTGTGCTTTGTGCTCACTTGGGTGTGGCTCAAAATTCAACAGCAGGGGTTACGCAGGTTTTGGTCGATGTTTCCACCTACCAGGGTTCCATTTTGGTACCGGTTTTTTGAACCACAGCCACTTGTGAAACCTCTGAGAATCGAGGTGACTCACATCGAATGAGAGCACAACATCTGAGGGCGTCCTTCGTCGCAGGTTTTGGCCTGTGCTGACACCTGTCCCATATGGCTTCAGGCCGTTCGAAACATGTTTTGCTCGCCCACACGAGGCGCGCAGAAGGCAAAACAAAAGGGTTCCCGGGGAGAGAATGGATTTACCAGGGGTCCCGGGAAAAAAACGAAAAAGAAAACGTGTTGTTCCCTCTAGGCGTCTACAAATCTAATCCTTTGAGCCAACATGTATTGCTGGTCGAAGCTTCCAGAAGCTTCCCTCAAGATGTGAGCCCCTCCAAAGCGTCTTCTCATGGATTTTTTGTCGCCAAAAGGGTGCACGGGTTCATTGTCAATTGAGTGTTTTGAAAGTAAACACCTTTCAGACTTTGTATCTTTCAATTCCACACCTAACATATCCCATTCCACGGGAAAGAGTCCTTCCAAAGGGCATCCGCCAATTGTTCAACAGGCTTTCTCGTATTCTTGCAGACCCCATCCATTTGAGAAATTCGACCAAAGTACCCTGATTTGTTGCCTCTGAAACAAGGCACCCTGGAAATGGGGGACGGGGGGGCTGTGTACAGCTATCACAAGTCTAAAAGCCTTCGGTAAAAACTCCGAAGCAAACATTGATGCTGTGTTTTAAGATTGATCCCAACAAGCATACGCTTTCCTGACAAGTTCTCCTGACCCAAAAAGGGTACCCTCGAAAGGGTAAGTGGCAATTGTTCTGTTTTGGTCATTTGGGGCGCCAACTTGCTCCCAACAAAGAACTGAGGCCCAAGACCTCTTGCAAAGTTCTGACCGCCTCTTACAGCAAAAAACTTAGCGACGCGACCCAAAACGTGGGCATTTATTCCCAAAAAACCAACCAGATATTCCAGGTCCTACCTGACAACCAAATACGTCTATCTTTTTTTAGGGCACCCTTTTTGGGGCTGGTTTAAACCAAGTAAACCAACCACTATATATATATATATATATTATTATTGTTTTGGGGGGGGTACCCCCCCCAAAAAAAAGAGACACCCAAATGAGTCTTCGAGTCTTCGCCGAAGCACGGTGAAGACCTTGCCAGTGCAGGGGTTGGACGCAGTGTGGGTGGGCAGGAACACCACCTCGGTCGCAAAGGAGCACAATTTGTTTCCTAGACTAGACTGTGCAATTGTACAGTTTCATGGATTGTGGTTGCATTGTTTGGGGAATCGACGTACCCAATCGCAGAATGCAACTGGAGGGTGGTTTTGGGCGCCCTGGAGCCTCCGTGAAACAAACATTGCATGGCGACCGGGGAACCCAAAACGGGAAGTTGGTTGGACAACAGGTGCTTCTGCACATTTTTGAACGCCTGCTGTTAGGGGCCCAAATGGGTATGGGTCAAAATTAAACCACCAGTGGACCGCAGGTTTTACTCCATGTTTCCATTTAGCAGGGTAACCCATTTTGGGTACCTATTCTTGACCCGCAGCCAAATGTTGGTGTCATTTCTTTTAGGGGACACCCTCCCTCGGAGTTGTGTGCGGCGCACCGCGGCCTACATATTTGCCACTACTCCTCCAAACGGCGATGTTCCTTTTCGGTGTTCCATTCAACCTGACCAAAAAGGGGGGACCCTCACAAGACACACCCAAATATTCAAGGAAAGCCACAAACTTAAAACGAGTCCTCTATGAAGGGAGACAACTCCCAAGTTACCTTTGTGCTCTTCCACAAAGAAGACTGATTTGGAGGTCTTTTGAAGCTCTGGTGGGTTCAAGTCACACGGACGGAGATCCGGATGAAGTTGTGGGGACGCCACAACCACAAAATCCGTCACGCTCATAAGAGCATTGTGTGTGTGTGTTGTTTGACGGGTAGAACAACCACACCAACCCCCCCCCCCTTGTGTAGCCGGGCCGCACCCTACCAAAAATGGCCAACAGGGGGCGTGACGGCTCATGTTAAACTGGCGTCCTTGTGGCTTCCAACAACCACTGTCCTAAACAAAGGGGGGGGGTCCAACTCACGAATCGTCGCAATTTTAAATACTCCCCTGTATGGTAACGTGGAACCCAGAAAACGGTCCCTAAAAGGAGGCATCTTAAAATATGAACTTCATCCAGCACCCTGCAAGGGTGGTCCATTTGTACCTGCAGTGCTCTTGTGTGAGCCGTTTTGGGTACAAATGGAAATGTGCACTGACAGCGTGGGCAGTGACACCCGTTGCTCATCAGTGGTTTTTGGTGGGGCTCGGATACCCTTGCTTAAACAAGCTTCAACGGCCTCTTGGTTTCCCGGTAGAGGTGGGGCACCTTTGCGGGCCGGAAAATCCTCTGGTTCGAACACATCTTGCAGCCAGTGGGCTCTAGGGTTCCAGGCCCCAAATGCCCAAATGCAGCTGCCAAAATGAAAAACTCGGCCCAAGCATCGCCGCTTCCCCCCCTTGGACCCCACCATGTGCGCCTCCTCTCCCGGCTTCACCACACCCTGCTCCACACGCCCGGCGAGCACATCGCCCACACCCTTGATCTTGTAGATGCCCGAGATGGGCATGCGCCTCAACTCGAATCCACTCCACGAATCCGGGGGAAATGAATCAGCCCACGCATAGCGGACCGGTGAAAGGCGTGAAACCGAAACTCGGCCTCAAGAACAGGCCTCCAGGCACCCCAGTTCCATGTGATCTTCCCCATGGCATGGAGAATCTTAGAGGATCTTTCACGCCACGCAGGGCATGTTTGGGGGGGAGTCCGGCTGAAAATCCCAACATTTGCTCCATATACTAGCTTCTTGACTATGGAATCGAACACGCCCGAGCAAAAAATAAGCTCAGGTGATATCCCCAACAGCATACGGTGCTCCTTTTAGGGCCCGCACCACCCGCAGCCCTCGAAGAACCTCGTGGAACCCTCGTGGAACCTCGTGGAACCCTCGCGGAACCTTTCCTCAGGGCCGCCCCGGACACCCCGGAGCCTATCTGGGCTGAGACCCCAAAGCTTCAGCTGTTGGGGGGAAAAAACAAACGGGGGGAGGCAAACTGAAAAGTTGCATTTTTGCTATTGTAGGACAGCAGGCTCTACTGGCGTGACTCTAGTGGCAAGGGAAACGCCGAATGATTTGCACTTGCCATGAAGCAACAAAAACTTCCCCGTTGTGTTGGTTCATACTGTAAATAAACACAAAATCCCAATACTGATTGATATACCAGTACAATCCACCTAGCAACTGTTGCGTGTGCTGAAGGGAAAATCAAAAAGGAAAGGGAGGATTGAAACGCAACGCTCCACACAACGACCCAGTGGTTGGTAAAGGTGGCCTTCCGGATTCTAGGAAGCAAGTTCTGTGAGAGCTCGAGATGAGTTGCCCAAACCTTGGTTCTTGATGTCCCCAACTAGGTCAACCCCAAAAATGGTGGTGTTCCAGTTGGTGTCCCTTTGAAGCAACCCAAGCCTCAATGCAAGAGACCCATCTCTCTAGGAACCAACCGGACCAAAAGTCGTGGAACAGCTAAGCCCAGCATTTGGGCTGGCGAATCCTCCCGAAGCTATCAACATTGCATCGGCCCCAAGATGGCAGCCACCAGAAGGCAGCCAGGAGGAGAGGACAGAACTAGGTCTTCCAGATTTGAGAGGTTAGAATAAGGGTACCAACTTGTTTGTCTACTTTAGTAGGGGAACCCTCCCCAAAAAAGTTGATAAAAGGGCAGCTAGCTGGGGGAACCAGAGAAAGAAGCCGGGCGACTTCATGAATGGATAACACACCATCGGCCTGTCACCGGATTTGCCACGGCTTTGAATCCTATGGGCAAAACACCGGAAGAACAAGCCTGGGGGGCACTCCGATGCTCCTTTCACCTATCACTTCACCAAAAGGGCGCGATGTGCAAAATGGCAATGACAAGGTCACAAGGTGATGAATCACGGATCAGCTGGATCTACTAAAGTGACATCCAGTTTAACAGGGTTCCCCAACCGCAACTTTGTATTTTGGAAACCCACAACATGCAACTTGAGACCTGCAATTGTTTAAAGGAACCCCTCCCTCCCCTCATTTTGAGAGCCCCTCAAAATGGGTACGGGTCCAAAAAGCGACCCCACCAAGGGCACCCCTCTCCGGCTTCGCTTCGACCGAAAAAATCCGAAGAAAGCCCCCGAGGCCAGGGCATCGGCGCGCTCACGGGGCGCTCGGGCACGCGGCACATCTTGTCCAAGACGTCGTAGACGGTGTCCACGTGGATGGTCTCGCTGCCCACCTGTCTCTGGGTTGTGTTATACACCTGATCATTGCCTTGTACATGGTGGTTTCCCTTTATTTTGGTGTTGAAAAAGCAATTATCCTTTAAGGAGCCGTGTTGTATTAGACCCTGGGATTACTTGGGAAATGGCCCAAAATGGTACAAAAAACCAGGCATTTATCCCAGACATATGCCAAAATGGGGTCGTTTCCCAGTGGGCGTAATCTGAGAGAGTAATACAAAAAACCCTTAAGAGGACCTGACGGTTGTCAAAGCCTGGGATTGAAGATGCCGTTCTACAAATGTGAAGTCGTCGTATTGTTTCGAGTGCATACTGATGGAATCCTGCACCAGTTCGAAATCATGGGAAACCATTTTTTGTATTTACAGGGAAAGCATCCCTCCAGGGCCTCTCAGGTGGTGCAGGATTTCGTCCATCCACAGTATGTCTTACCAGTAGAGCCGGCGAAACCGGTGGGCGGAAGTTTCAAAAATACATAAAAACTATAGTTATCTGTCTCTTTCTTGTTTTGATTCTTGTTCTCTTCATCTTCCTTTTCACTGTTTCTCTTTTTCTTCGTCATTCTCTCTGTCTTTCTTTCTTTCTTTCTTTCTTTCTTTCTTTCTTTCTTTCTTTCTTTCTTTGTTTTCGTTCTTTCTGAGAAGCTTTCGTTTTGTGTTCTCTTTCTAATTTCTTTTGTGTTTACGCCGTTCTTCCTTTGTCGATCTAAGTGTTTATCTGTCTATCTGTCTATCACTCTAAGTATACCTTCCCTAAGTGTCTATCTATCACTCTATCTATCTATCTATCTATCTATCTATCTATCTGTCTAATCTCTCTGTCTATCTAACCTACCTATCTAGCTACTCTCTCCATCTATATCTCTTTTTGCCGATCAGTTTATCCATCTATCTGTCTAGTCTCTCCTCTATCTATCAAACCTACCTACCTATCTATCTCTCTCTCTCTATCTAGATCTCTTTTATCTATCAGCCTATCCATCTGTCTATCTATCTTTCTCTCTCTCTCTCTCTATCTATCTAGCTGGCTAGCTATCTATCTATGTGGCAATCTATCTCTGCCTATCTCTCTTTTCCCGAAAGCATGGCGAAGGGTTCTTCCGCTGGGTTCACTTCAATTGTTCTCATGAGAGTCATTACAAGGTGTCATTGCAAGGAATCATCATCATGAAAGTCAATGCAAGGAGTCATTGCAAGGAGTCATTGCAAGGAGTCATTGCAAGGAGTCATTGCAAGGAGTCATTGCAAGGAGTCATTGCAAGGAGTCATGGCAAGGATTGCAACTTGCACTTGACTCCTTGCACTTGCAACTTGCACTTGACTCCTTGCACTTGCAACTTGACTTGACTCCATGCACTTCTTGCAACTTGCACTTGGCTCATGGACTTGCACTTGCTCTTGCAACCTCCGTGCAATGGTGACTCCTTGCAACTTGCCATGACTCCTTGCAAATGACTCTCCTTGCAATGACTCCTTGCAATGACTCCTTGCAATGACTCCTTGAAACAAGCAAGGAGTCAAGTGCAAGTTGCAAGTGCAAGGAGTCAAGTGCAATTGACTTGCGAGGAGTTAAAATCTCTTCTTAGGGCGGCGGGGTAGTGCCGACGACACTACACGAAAATCGACCCTCTGCGGGGATCGGCGTGGTCGAGGTGCAAAAACCCATGGTTTTTTGCGATTTCTAAAGTTCCCGCGCGACCCTCTGCGGGGATCGGCGTGGTCGAGGTGCAAAAACCCATGGTTTTTTGCGATTTCTAACGGTGCTCGCGCGACCCTCTGCGGGGATCGGCGTGGTCGAGGTGCAAAAACCCATGGTTTTTTGCGATTTCTGCGGTGCTCGCGCAACCCTCTGCGGGAATCGGCGTGGTCGAGGTGCAAAAACCCATGGTTTTTTGCGATTTCTAACCTGCTCGCGCGACCCTCTGCGGGGATCGGCGTGGTCGAGGTGCAAAAACCCATGGTTTTTTGCGGTTTCTGCGGTGCTCGCGCAACCCTCTGCGGGAATCGGCGTGGTCGAGGTGCAGAAACTCAAGGTTTTTTGCAAGTTTTGTTGTTCGAACTGGTCCTCGGGAGTTGTCTCGTGGTTCGCGCGCCTGCTCCCGGAACCGGCGGGTCGCGGGTTCGATTCCTCCCTGGTCCGCGGGCGGGCGTCGCAAGATGCAACTTGCATTTTAAAGCAACTTGCGCAGAGCAACTTGCGCAGAGCAAGTTGCACAGAGCAACTTGCGCAGACCAACTTGCACCGACCAGTTTGCGCAGAGCGCCTTGCCTAGAGCAACTTGCGCAGAGCAACTTACGCAGAGCAACTTGCACAGAGCAACTTGCACAGAGCAGCTTGCACAGAGCAACTTGCAGGGAGCGCAATTTGCACAGAGCAACTTGCAGGGAGCCACTTGCAGGGACCAACTTGCCGGAGCAACTTGCGCGGAGCAACTTGCGCAGAGCAACTTGCACAGTGCAACTTGCGTAGAGCAACTTGCGCAGACCAACTTGCACCGACCAGTTTGCGCAGAGCACCTTGCCTGGTGCTGTCTCGCGCTTGCTTCACGAAGTGTAGGGAAAAAGAACGCATCCTGCAGCGTTGGGCCGACCTCGCTTGCGATGTTCTGCTTTCGGGCCAACCGTGGTCTAGTTTCATCTATCCATCTAATCTATCTATCTCTATCTATCTACCAATCGACAGTGCTGCGCCTGCCACGAAATCTGTACTTGACCTTGCGAAAGAGCTGCGCCTGCCACGAAATCTCTACTTGACCTTGCGAAAGTGCTGCGCCTGCCACGAAATCTCTACTTCACCTTGCCAAAGAGCTGCGCCTGCCACAAAATCTGTATTTGACCTTGCGAAACTGCGGCGCCTGCCACGAAATCTGTACTTGACCTTGCGAAAGAGCTGCGCCTGCCACGAAATCTGTACTTGACCTTGCGAAAGAGCTGCGCCTGCCACTTGACCTTGTGAAAGTGCTGCGCCTGCCACGAAATCTGTACTTGACCTTGCGAAAGAGCTGCGCCTGCCACAAAATCTGTATTTGACCTTGCGAAAGTGCTGCGCCTGCCACGAAATCTGTACTTGACCGTGCGAAAGTGCTGCGCCTGCCACGAAATCTGTACTTGACCTTGCGAAAGAGCTGCGCCAGTCATAAAATCTGTATTACAGTGTTGCGTCTGTGACGAAATATGTGTTTGTCTTTGTTAAAGTGCTGCGTTTGTTACGTAATTCAAGCCTCAAGAAAACTTGACCTTGCGAAAGTGCCGCGCCTGCCACGAAATCTTTACCTCACCTTGCGAAAGTGCTGCGCCTGCCACGCAATTCAAACCTTGCGAAACCTTCGCGTCGTGGCCCGAACGTGGTCCGAACGTGGTCCGACCAGGCGCCGCGAACTGGCTAGCTTTCAGCTCTCCGGAGACGTCAACTCACGCGCAGAGCAATGCTTTTTGCGCGTTTCTACTCTCCCACCACACGCTTTTTGCACATTTTCTCGCGCGCTTATTCCTTCTCTTGTCATCTGTCTCAGAGAGAGCTAGCTTTCAATTAGTTGCCGTAACACGGAAGTTCCTTCTAAACTTCCTTTGATTAGTGTTGGTTATGATCGTCATTCACGTGTTCTTGCTTATAGTGTATTAACTCATATGATGCTAAGCCCGGGATCTTTGCGCACCCACTTTCAAAGAACCCCCCCAACTTCCCCACCTTAGGGAAAAGGAGGTTGTTTGAAATGAGGGACCGTAAGAGTGGTCCTTTTGGTCGTCTTTTAAAATGTAGAAGGCCCTCCAGAACTTTTGGATATGTGCCATGTGCCATACCCTCACTTCTTCTGTGGTCTCTGTTCCGAGTATTCCCTGAATCGGACTTCCGCTTGCCAAAAACTTTTCAGAGGTTGATGGCCATCACTGCTAAAGCCAAGGGTGATTTGACCACACGCCATGGATAACACGGATACAGCGTGCCGCATGAACTGCCGATGTCGCTTAAGGGTGGTTGCACCAACCCTGCAGGACATAAGGCCTGCGGGTTTTCTGGATCAAAGAAACGGGGTCTGAGCATCTGTTCGCCGCAGCCGAATGCCAATCATTTTGTCAGTTGCAGGAGTCTCAAACCTTCGAACCCTAGTTGGTGTTGCTTACCCTATATGTCGCTTGCTAAACTACCGGCAAAGAAGGGTCCCCCGCCAAAAAAAACACGCACGCCGAACCACCAGTAGGCCACCTCTCATTTTCTCAGCAAGCTGAGGAATTCATTACACTGGTCTCACATGATCCTGAGTGGTCTTTGCGTTTTGAGTACTCCAAAACCCCATTCGAATAATTTAGGCTCTTACCGTATCCTCACTTCCTGGCCAAAAGGTGAAGCTGAAGGATGAGGTCCAGAAAATCGGGGAAGTGAGCATTGGAGAGCCAAACCGAGTGTTCTCTTCAGAAACCAAGGGACAGCTTTTGGTTTTAGGCACCTTTCACCAACCAAACAAATGTCGATGTTTGACTGTCAACACGACTGCCGATCCGAAAAGGCACCTCGACGTCCTGGCCCTTCCACCAACCCATGTTCTCTGACTTCTTCAGCAGGTTGTCCCCCATCCTATGGCGCGTAAAACGAAACGTTACGAACTTTTCCTCTTTTTCTTTTCCTTCTTTTTTTCCGGTGCGACTGAATCAGCGAGCCAGAAATTTGTCCAACCTCGGAATGATGCCAGGGTTCCTACCGTGGATGCTTACAAAATCACACAAGCACCCGTGATGGAAGCCCTGTGAATATTAGAAGAAATCTACCAACTTGTGGATGTTCTCCGTCAGTATGGCAAGCTGGTGACATGGCAAGAACCTTTAGGGCTGCAAAAATGCTCTGGGCTCATCCCAGCTTTGAGCACCCAGCCCAGACGCTAACTCTTTCAAAAACCGTCCAAAGATGATGTCCAAAACACTCACAATTCCACAAGCCCCCCAATATCCCCCCAATACTTCCCTCCCCTTTCAAACCCAGGGACACGTTTTGCCGAGTTCAACCAAAACACACGCGATTATTTCGCGCTTGAAGGGGGTCCGGTCATCTTTTAGAAGCGCGGAGCATCTACGACTTTGCAGGTGAAAACTACCACATGTGTGCATATATGTATCTATTATAGATATATATATATATGGTAAAAGCATCCATCATTTGCCCCACAAGTCAAAAAAAACAAAGACCTTGGTATTGGGAGGGGGTCTTAGCATATATATATATATATATACGCATGTATGCACCTCGATTCTTCATCAGTCCTTTTTGATATAGCTGACTTTTTCGGCTGCTTTGCCTTTGTCGGCGCCAGCTTCAGGCAGAATCATGATGGTGCGGCAACCTCATCTGGTCACCAAGAGTCGGTCGCCTTCTCTTTGTCAGCTGTTTCTCAGCACCAGCATCCAGCAAGCTCTGCACAACTGCCTGATGGCCTCGCTGTGCAGCAAAATGCAGCAGCCCTTGTTGGTCGCCTTCTGTTTGTCAGCTCCAGCATCCAGCAAGCTCTGCACAACTGCCTGATGGCCTTGCTGTGCAGCAAGATGCAATGGTGTCAAGCCCTTGTTGGTCGCCTTCTCTTTGTCAGCTCCAGCATCCAGCAAGCACCGGATGCAATGGTGTACGGCCATCATTGTCAGCCTTCTCTATGTCAGCTCCGGCATCCAGCAAGCACTGCACAGCTGCCTGATGGCCGATCGCAGCAGCAAGATGCAATGGTGTCCAGCCACCATTGTCAGCCTTCTCTCTGTCAGCACCAGCCTCCAGCAAGCACTGCACAGCTGCCGGATGGCCGTTCGCAGCTGCAAGATGCAATGGTGTCCAGCCCTCGATGGTCGCCATTCTGTCAGCACCAGCCTCCAGCAAGCACTGCACAGCTGCCGGATGGTCCTTCACAGCAGCAAGATGCAATGGTGTCCAGCCCGCGTTGGTCGCCTTCTCTATGTCAGCACCGGCATCCAGCAAGCACTGCACCACTGCCTGATGGACTTGCTCAGCCGCAAAATGCAATGGTGCAGCGCCATCGTTGGTCGCCTTCTCTCTGTCAGCACCAGCCTCCAGCAAGCACTGCACAGCTGCCGGATGGCCGTTCGCAGCTGCAAGATGCAATGGTGTCCAGCCCTCGATGGTCGCCATTCTGTCAGCACCAGCCTCCAGCAAGCACTGCACAGCTGCCGGATGGTCCTTCACAGCAGCAAGATGCAATGGTGTCCAGCCCGCGTTGGTCGCCTTCTCTATGTCAGCACCAGCCTCCAGCAAGCACTGCACCACAGCCTGATGCCCCTGCTCAGCCGCAAAATGCAATGGTGCAGCGCCATCGTTGGTCGCCTTCTGTCTGTCAGCACCAGCCTCCAGCAAGCACTGCACAACTGCCTGATGGCCTTGCTGTGCAGCAAGATGCAATGGTGTCAAGCCCTTGTTGGTCGCCTTCTCTTTGTCAGCTCCGGCATCCAGCAAGCACTGCACAGCTGCCTGATGGCCGTTGTGAACTGCAAGATGCAATGGTGTACGGCCATCATTGTTAGCCTTCTCTTTGTCAGCTCCGGCATCCAGCAAGCACTGCACCACTGCCGGATGGCCGTTCTCAGCTGCAAGCTGCAATGGTGTCCAGCCCTCGATGGTCGCCTCTCTGTCAGCACCAGCCTCCAGCAAGCACTGCACAGCTGCCGGATGGCCGCGCGCAGCTGCAAGATGCAATGGTGTCAAGCCATCATTGTCAGCCTTCTCTTTGTCAGCACCAGCCTCCAGCAAGCACTGCACAGCTGCCGGATGGCCGTTCGCAGCTGCAAGATGCAATGGTGTCCAGCCCGCGTTGGTCCTTCTCTCTGTCAGCACCAGCCTCCAGCAAGCACTGCACAGCTGCCGGATGGCCGTTCCCAGCTGCAAGATGCAATGGTGTCCAGCCCGCGTGGGTCGCCTTCTCTCTGTCAGCACCAGCCTCCAGCAAGCACTGCACAACTTTCAGCTGGCCGTTTGCCGAAGCACAATGCAAGGGTGTCACGTGGCTCAATCTGTCAGCAGCATTGGGATCGTGAGGTGTCTCCAGCAGCTCTAGTACCTGCTGTATTTCGCCTCGTTCCGCCGCTTGCAGCAAGTCAACGCAAGTTGCCAGCACGTCTGCTTCACCTGCGGCTGCCTCAACATATTGCCGTACAACAGCTGTCAGGCACTGAGCATTATCCCACGGATTCTCTGGCCTCAACATGCCTAAGTCACCAGCCAGCGCGAGCTGCCTAAAATTCGGCAAACGCAATCCTTGCTGGGCCAGGATTGCCATGGGGGAAACGGACCATACCATTTGGGTGTGGGTCAAAAATAAGGTAAGCCCAAAATGGGTTACCCTGGCAAATGGAAACAAAGACTAACACCTGCGGTCCCCTGGTGGCTTAATTTTGATCCACACCCATTTGACAGTTGGTTGGTTCATCTTTAATGCACGTCCACCAGAAGCAAAGACTAAAAAGGCTACCAATGGTCAACCGGAGAATCTTTTGGCCAGGTGGCGTCGCAACGCATCGAAGAAACAGTCCCCATCTTCACGCCCACGCAGCTCATCACGCCACAAGGAATACTCCTCCGTGGTCATCAAATCCGTGCCGTCCAACAAGCGAACGCACGCCATGGCTTTGCGCGGTTCGTTTGAGAGATCAGACCGCACGTCTGGTCTGAAGCCTCAGCTCTCAGGGCGGATCTCTTCTACGAGTAGAACCTGTGACGAGGGCAAACCATGCCCCTGACTCAGCGTCTGTGCACAATGGACATTGCCCAGCCACAAGCAAACTATGGTACAATTAGGGAATCCAGAAATCCGAGTTTGGAGGCGATCGCTTGAGTTGCACCTCCAGGAATCTGCGGACCAACATGGGCATCTCTTTTTCGGCCGGAACCCATAACCAGAATTGAATCTCACTGACTAAGTACCCGCGCTTAAGTATAACAAACTGGAATTTGGGAAACTCCAGGCAAATGTAAAGTGATTACAACCAGAAGCAACACCTACAAGTAGAAAACTAGATGGTTAACCCCCTCCCTCCTCCCCCCCCCCCCGTCCCCCCGTCGCGTAGACAACCTGCAATTACCGACGCTTCATAACCCCTAGTTGATATGTCCCATATGGGTGTGTCAAACCAGAACCTCCCAATGGGTTGCTCCCCTTTGGCTTCGGTTTAACACAATCCAAAAACAGTGCCCTCATTAAAAACACACACACACACCCACCCACCCACCCACCCACACACACACACACACACGTCTAGGCTTCGAGGTCAAGGGAAACACCCAACAAACCCTGTAGTCCACATGGGGTGGCCAAGTAGACCGCCAATGTTCTTTGGGTCCCGATTTGTTTTGGGTTTGTTTTTTCCGTTTTGTTTTGGGAATTCTTCCTGGATTTTCTGTCTTGGAACTGGCAGGTGCGATCTCCCTTGGCTCTTCTGTGGCTTGACTCGTTTTGCACCAGCGCTGTCAACATGCCCGGCATCGTTTTAACTCGGCAGCATCCTTTTCAACATCCTCAGCATCACGAGTTGGATTTGTTAGGCTGGGTTTAGGGTGGGTTTAGGTTGGCTAGGGTTGGTTCATGGTGGGTTCCAGGCTTGTTTAAGGCAAGTTCGGGGGTGGCTGCGCTTAATTACTACATGGTTTAGTGCTGGTTTATGGTGGGCTTCTTGGGGGTTGGTTCAGGGGTTTATGGCTGGTTTAGGGTGAGTTTAGAGTTGGTTTAGGCTGTGTTTGTATTTAGGTGGGATGGTTTAGTGTTGGTTTGGTTTGTTTGGGGGGGGGGGGGGGTAGGGGGCGGTTGGTGTCGCGTTTGCTTTGGGCTTGTTAAGGGTTTAGTTTGGGTTTAGTGCTGGTGTACGGGGGGTTAGGGATTGGTTTTGGGGTTGCTGTAGGGAGCTATAGGGTTTGCTTAGTGGGGGTGGTTTGAGGTTTGAGGTGGGCTTATTAGCAATGGCTTTGTGCTGGTTTAGTGCACATCGTATAATACAAACCCACTCTAAACCAGCATCAGTACAGAATAATACAAACTTAGTGCAGACTTAGGGTTGGTTTGGGTGGGGTTCGGGTGGGTTTCGGGATTTGTGTTTGGGGTTTAGGGTTGGTTTAGGGCAGGTTTAGAGTTGAGGGATAATCTCTTGCTGGTTTAGAGTGGGTTTGTTTAGGGTTTTCTTTAGGGGGTTTTGCTGGTTTAAGGTTTCCTTTAGGGCTTCTTTAGGGTTGGCTTTTAAGGTTGGTTCTAGTTTTAGTGGTGGTTTGTGGTGGGTTTCGAGGTGGTTTGTGGTGGGTTTCGTGGTGGTTTAGGGTTGGTTTAGGGTTTTTTTGGCCCAAAACGTGAGTTTAGGATTCATTGGGGTTCGTTGCCTACGAAGAAGTGGGGGGGTTGGGGGGGGCGCAGCCCCCCCCCCATCTACAGAAACATGGGAGGGAAGAAGCCACCAGCCAAAAATCCAAAAAGCCAAAAGGCGGTGATGCTGGGGTGTTACTGGTGATGCTGAGGATGCGGAAAGCCAAAGCCACAGTAAAGCCAAAAAGCCAAAAGCCAAAAAGCAAAAAAGCCAAAAAGCCAAAAAGCCAAAATAGCCAAGAAACCAAAAAGCCACGAGCCAAAAGCTAAAAAGCCCAGACTCCAACAAGACAAAGGACAAAAACCAAGAAGCTAAGAAGCCAGATAAGGCAAAATCCAGGAAAAAACCTAAAGAAAAACGGGAAAACATCCCAAAATAAATAGCCCTCCATGTTCTTTTTTGGATCGACGTCCGGTCGAAAGAAGACACGACCCATCCGTCGTATTTTCCACCCCGAAGTTCTCAAGTCGACGTCTGGTCGTTTTTGGACCACCCCTGTAGTCGCCATGCACAGACACGACTGTAAAAATTGATTCACGCCATGGATCCATCCGGAGATGGGCATCACCGGGGTGTTCTTCTCGATGAAGTCCTTCTTCCACCCCACCTTCACCAGCATGCTCTTCATCTCGTTGGCAATCTGTCAAGCGAAATCTGGGAATCTGTCCTTTTTTTGGGTGGTACCCTTCAAACGGATGTGTGTTTTAAAGGGAAACCACAAGGAAAACCGAAGCCATACGGGGGGGGGCACCTAAAAAATCCCAAATATCCCTTCTGAAACATGACATTGGCGCCTTTGCTCAAAAAGGGTTGGAACCTTGAAAAGAGGAAACCAAGTGGCAGTTTTGAAGAAGTCAGAATCAAAACCTACGAAAGTCTACCCTAACCCATGTTCAGAATCAAGAGCCAAATTGGTCCCCGCGCCGATTGGCTGGAACTGCAGCGTTGGCCGTCGCTGTGCTTTCTGTCGGCATCACAGAGCCACACGCAGACTTTCCGCTCAAACAGGCGGAAGCTAGGGTGATGTTTGGAGGGAGTCTTTTTGGGCTGCCCCCATGTCCTCCCTAAACTCACAGTAGACTTCCCATATAGTTGTCAGTCTCGTATGCCCAACTTCAGACATCGCTCGACTCAATTTGCATTGGCAAGCAAAATGCCGATGCTCAAGGGACATCTGCATGGTTAGTTAGACCCCTGACCAAGCCACCAGAAAAACAAAACACGGCCCCCACCCCTAAACACGCAGCCACAGCAAGCCCGATCTACCCGATCCGGATTGATTCCTGCCTCGTCGTAGCGGGCCTGCTTGTAGCCAGCGGTGTCGCAGTCCATCTTGTTCACCTCGTCACGATGGCCGGGTGTGTCCCAAAATAGGGGCGAACCCTTAAAAATGGCCACGAGATCGCGTCTTAAAATAGGATTTGGACCCTTCAACTTGGATTTTGGTTGTCCTTTTCTTCTCCCTTTAAACCACCCGAGGGCCAAGGGTATCAAAAAAGACACCCGCCAAATGTTTGTGTTTCCCAAGGCTGGGCCCAAGTGGGATTGCTTGGGATGGCCATCTTGCAAGTCATGGGAAAAAGAGGCAACAAGTGACGACCCCTCATAACCCACACAAAAGGCTTACAACCATGGCGGAGCTGGAAAAGACGTGCAGTCCCCTGTAAAACCGTGGGTTACCCATGTACCTTGACGTATCTGATCACCCATGTTTGGCATAACTACTACACCTCAAACAATTATGGCCACTGTTTTGTTTGTTTTTCCCCTCGGGGATCTTCTAAATTGCTGGATAGGCTATTTGTTCACTGCCCAGATGTATCCTTTGAGATCCGGGACTTTAATGGGAACGCTCCCATTCTTGGTGGTTACAGCGCCTTTGAGCCAATGTCAAGGCATGTGTCAAAATAGAGGAACCCCTCCTGGTGTCCCTTCAAACCAACAACCAAAAAGGTACCCTCAAACCAATGCATGTCCTTTGGTTTCGCTTCAAAAGCGAAACCAAAGGAGGTTCCAAAAAAAAACAACGCCACCAACCAACCAACCAACCAACCAAACAGCCAGCCAGCCACCAACCAACCAGCCAGCCAGCCAGCCAGCCAGCCAACCAACCACACTGTCGGGCTTTGCAGCTCAGTTCGGCTAGTAATGTTGACCCAGGATCAATAACCCCCGTCCCATTATTAGGAGGGTGTTCCCTCCAAAAGTGGTCTGCATCCCCACTAAAAGGAATTGGACATCCCCCGATGAAAATCAACCACCTGGATCGCCAGTTGCTGCTTTTTTCCATGCGCTTTACCCCAAAAACCAGCAACAGTGACCGAAAAAAGCGATCGCAACTTGGCTATCTAGGCAGGGGATTGATTTCATCCGGGGTGAACATTATCTCTTTTAGGGGACCCACTAACCCCTTTGTTTCAAGGCGCGCCGATGCAGATCTGCTTCACCCCCAGCAGGTTGATCAGGCGGCTGTGCTGACGCGTCTGGCCCTGGATCTCCCCCGCCTTGTGGTTGCCCTCGGCAGAAAAAATCGAAGATCGGTTGATCGGTGAAGCTTCCACAACGATTGGTCCTCCAGATTTGAGAGGTTAGAACAAGGGTACGCGATGTTCTTGCCTTTTTCGTCTATTTAAGAAGGGAAACCCTCCCAAAAAAAATGCAAAAAAGGGCACGTAGCTGGGGGACCTAGACAAGAAACTTGACCGAAAGGGCCAGAAACGCCAAAGGCAACACTCCCATCCACTTGCAACGCCATGGGAAAAGGGGAGACCACATAGTTGGTAAGGCAGAACATCTGTCCAGCAGTTTAACAAAGCGTCCTTGGGTGAAGTTTGGGCTTGGTGCTTTTTTGGTGCGCTTCAGGTTTTTCATTACGTGTCAAAATACGTTGGACCTCCAAATAAAGGTGGTTGTGTTGTTCGCTTCCCTTCAAGCCAGCCTGAAAGCTAAAAAACATGAACAACGACGCTAAGGGGGTTCAATGTGTCACCGAAATCAGTCCGGGGCAGTTGGCCTAGAAATCACGCGCAAAGACTTGTCCATGTTGGCGCCTCGGGTTCTTCTCCGCTCAAGCAGATGGTTCCTACAATGCTCAGAAATCGGCTCGGTGGACGCATGGCCATGGGTCAAAATCCAAATCCCAATCCAACCACGAAAATAGGTTCTGAGTTCACCTACCCCAAAATGGTACCATAGGTGTTGACCCATACCCAAATGGCAACCACGAATAAGAAAACCAGCTGTCTTGGTGTTTGGCACCCCACACCAAAGATAAATGCCTTTCGGCCAGGGCTTCTTCGGTGTGTCCACAGCGAGGGTTCAGCTGGGGATTCCAGCAAAGGCCTGTCCAAGAAACGGATTTGAAGCCACCTGGTTGCTTGGATGCAGCGCCTGAGACCTTGCAGGCCACCTTCAAGTGAAGGAAAAGGCGCTCAGTCCGCGGAGGCTGCGGACATGGAAATATGATTTGGAGTTGCAAAAGGACCGTTCGAACCGGGATTCTGGTTTTTCCGGCTGAAAAGTGTGTGCAACCCTGCTCATTGGGAACGTCCTACCCCGCAAGGCACGCACATGGGGCAGCACACAGGCAAAGAGCCACAAAGTGGCACTGACTGGCTTCATCGGGCGAGTGAGTGATGCAGCTGTCGCTCTTGACCCCATTTCCTTTGAAAGGCCGCACAAGGCGGCACCAGGCGTATTTTTGACAATCCCTCGCATTGCTGCTTAGGGACGGTTTGGTGCAGCTTTGAATCAGGGTGAGTTTCTGAGGTTTACGGTGGGTGGGCTGCTTTAGGGCGCCGGCGCCGGCGCACACAAAAAAGACAACGGTCCACATGACCTACTTCTCAGGGGAAACCTCGCCTTGGCGATGGCGGTGGTAAAGTTCCCGTCGGCGGGCACCATGATCAGGGCCACGTCCGCCTCTCCGCTTCGGCAAGCGGAGACGGCATGGGGATGATTCCTTTTTCAGGGTCCCCTCAGTGGTGAACCACCTATGACGCCCGCGTCTGGGTGTGTGTGTGTGTGTGCAGATTTATCCATACTGTTGCAAGCCAGCAAAAACTTGGGGGGAACCCCATCATTTTGCTGTTATCAAAGTCACCGCTGTGGGGGGTTTAAGGGAAGCAGCCCCAGTTTCTGACTGTCATGCCCTTTGAAATCTTTCTTGTTTTTGCCTGGGGGTTGTCGGTGATTCACACTGGGCCAACTCACTGGCCAGCGCCCATTGCGCCACGCACCAGGCCATTTTTCAGACAATCCAAAGCAGCATCAATAGCAGCTAGTCGGGGCTCAACCAACCGGTCTGATTGGCACATGCGCCTGTTACCCCCCTACAAATTGTCGGAAGAAACTCCACCCAAAAACCGGATCCAATTCCCAAAAGGAGATTCTTATCCTAGGTTGGTTTTATGCTTTATGTTCGGGGAAGTAATCCTTAAAACTCACTTGGGGAGTGGGTGTCTACGAAAAGATCCAGCTCGAGCTCTTGCAGGTCCCCGTTCCGCCCTTCTTGCCATCGCCACGCCATGGGGCGTTCCGGTTTGTGCCAAACCACCACCCATCTACCGAGTGACATGTGGATTTCCTTTGGGCAAGGAACCATGTTGGTTGATCTTGAAGTGAAACCCCTCCTCTCACCAAGTGGGGAAAAAGAGTTTGTCTCTAAATGCAGGAACCCCTACCCCCGACTCCAAGTACCCCTTCCCTTTTTTAGCTAATATTGTTGGATGAAATCCGATCGGTTTTTCAGGGTAAACACAACTCCTTTTTTTCGTAAGGGTCGTGGTTCGTACCCTGAAAAAACGGCTACTATGTGGGTAGGAGGGTACAATCAGTTTCCCCTTAATTGATGGTTTGCATTGGTGGCTTGGGTATTTGAACCCCTTTTCTTGTAGAAGATACAAATGGGGTTTACCCCTCCTGCACCAAACCAATGGGCTCCAAACCACCAATTTCTGAAGATACAAAACATGTTTTTAGTAAAGAGTCGTGGTTCACAACCTTAAAAAACACGGGCTTTTGTGTCTGCAGGGGGTACCATGGCTGGCCTCCTTCTTGCTTCCAATGTCCAGACGACTTTTTGCTCGCAGGGCGCCTGGGAGGCTCCGGTGATCATGTTCTTGATGAAGTCGCGGTGCCCCGGGGCGTCGATGATGGTGTAATGCCACTTCTCGGTGAAGAACTCCTGAAGATCGCCAGGGGCGGAAAAACAACTTTTTCTTTCGACCGGCAACGGTGGCTACAGTACCTTCTTGGGTCAAGTGTCTGGAAAAAAGCAGCAACTTGCTGCGACTACAGTACTTTTTGGGTCAAGTGCCTGGGAAACATTCAAGCTAACTTGGTGATACAAACGGCCGTGTGCACTGTGGAGTTGTTCAGAAATCACACCTTACAGTGGGAGGGTCCCTCAAATGAGCGACCAGCAAATCGTCGCGTGGTGCCGATTAATGCCTTTTGACTATCTCTGCCCAATTCGTTTCTTATGACATCTTATTACCGTTTAAATACTTGCAAATGGGGGAAGGAAGTAATGGGATGTGAAAGAAATGGCTCTCCTTGTTTCCTCACTTGCATATTTGCCATCATTTGGTGAGTGAGCAAGATGGCATATGCAAAGGTCACTTACAAAGAGCGGGTGTATTCGGATTCTTTGCGGATATTTGGATCAATGCGTTGATGGACTGAATTTCCCATTTCTTACCCTCGCATCTAAGGAAGTGCCGCTGCAACCGCGCGGGCGCCATCTTTGCGTGGCGCAGGCGTTGGCACCATGCGTTCCAAGCATGAAGGCTAAATTCACTCACATCAATGGGCGGGTGCCATGAAGGAACAACGCATCTGCCCACACAAAGTCGACACTGATCAATCGGCGGAACGCCCGCACCAAGTCTATGGGCCTGACTCTACCCGCTTTCCGCAACCATGATTGCCGCTTGACAATCAGAGACCAGCAGGAGGCGTGCGCATCTTACTTCCTGCTGTGCAGCGACACGGCACGCGGCATGCAGCGCAGCGGCTTCGACTTCCGCCCGGAACGGGCTCTGATCTTCAGCATCGAGCCCCCATAAAGGCGTCACTTGCGAAAGGGACACGATCAGTTGCAAACCAGCAAGTTGAGCACACATCTGATCAAGCGCGCACGGCTGCGACCGTCGTCGAGGCGTCGAGGCGTGCACCGGAGGCATTGGCATCTGGGCCTTGGCACACAGTCTTTCCTCGACCCTGTGGTGTTCCACCGGCAGTTCCACGGCAAGCGCTGTCTGGATGGGAAGAGGCTTGCCACAAGCACACTTGGCCCTGAGAATGGGCGCGAAGTTTGGCCCCCGGGAAGAGCGACCAGCACAGTGACATGTCTTTCAGCCTTGCTGTTGGCAATCTGGCGGCGGTCAAACTAGCACGAGTGCCACCGGTCTGGCTTGGAAGCTGCAGCTGCGCCAGACCAGCGCTGCCCACACGCGCTGCGCAAGCCAACTTCAAAGCAGCGCTGCTCATCGTTGCCGTCATTGCCGTATGTCCATGCAAGGGCGTCGGGTCCCCAGCATGGCCTTGTCTCAAGGTAACGTGGCAAAGGTGATTCGTTTCACTCCATCTTGCGGCTCTATCGTGAAATTGGCATGCTCTGAGGCACCCAAGCACTGCGCCACATTGAGGGTCGTGATCGTACCCGATCAGCGCTAAGCTGACACAGTCAGGAGTGGAGGAAAACTTTGCGCAGCGCGCCCGGCTGCTGCAGCGCTACCCCGGGAGGCAAGAGTACCATGTGCGTCACCAACATGCGAAGTAATTTGTCGTCTTTGCAAATGAGGCACTGGAAGAGACGCTGTGCGCCCGGCCAGTTCAAGTCATGGGAGACTCCAATAAACCGAGAGCACACTTGTCCTGAGATAGCCAAATTCAGCAGCCAAGGCATCCGCAGATACCGCAGGCGAGGCCACGTGACACTTAGCAGCCTGCACTAATCCCACACGCTGCGACGAAGGTACAACTGATCTTCTTGGCCAGCCTGGGAACGCGCGTCGCAAACTCCTTTTGCCGCTTGAAAGTTGCGATTTTGCAGCCGGAGCTCTCTGACTGCTCTTCGCGTACTATTTTCAGGCGGAACGCACTTCGGAAACGCACTACGCTTAAAACTTGCGATATGGCAGCTGGGGCTGCGGGAGTGCGCTTCGCGGACTCCTTTTGCAATGATGAGCTGCAGTTTTTCGAGCCGGAGCTGCCGTGGAACAGGCAGGTCGAGCCCGAGCCTGTGCGACTGTGAAAGCAGGGGTGCAAACCACGAGACAACTTCCAAACGCCGTTTCGCAACGGTGAGAGCGCTTTGGCACGCACGATCTCCGCAGAGGGTTCGCGGAGAGCAAGACGCATTCGCACGGCGCCACGGCGAGAGCGCTTCGAAACGAAAGATCTCCGCAAGGGTTCGCCGCGCCCAGGACACACGGCGCCATGGGGAAAGCGCTTCGACTCGCACGATCTCCACAAAAGGTTCGCATGCCAAGAAACATTCGCACGGCGCAAGGTGAGAGCGATTCGACACGCGCAATCTTAGCAGAGGGTTCACCGAGCTCAAGACACGTTCGCACGGCACCACAGCGAGAGCGCTTCAACACACACAATCCCTGCAGAGGGTTCGCCGAGCTCAAGGCACGTTCGCGCGCCACAGCGAGAACGGTTTGACGCAAACAATCTCCGCAGAGGGTCGGCGCAATCCTCGCAGAGGAGACGCCGACCTGCAGACACATTGGCACGGCACCGCAGCGAGAGAGCTTCAACACGCACAATCTCCAGAGGGTTTGCC
Organism: Effrenium voratum; assembly: GCA_963377175.1. NCBI lineage: Eukaryota > Dinophyceae > Suessiales > Symbiodiniaceae > Effrenium > Effrenium voratum. Next base: position 221,074 of record CAUJNA010000299.1, read on the forward strand.
GTGCCCAAGACACACAGCGAGAGGTTTCGACACGCACAATCTTCGCAGAGGAGACGCCGAGCTCAAGACACATTGGCATGGCTCCACGGCGAGAGCGCTTCAACAGATCAATCTCCACAAAGGGTTCGCCGAGCCGAAGACACATTCGCGCGCCACAACGAGACCACTTCGACACGCACGATCTCCGCAGAAGGTTCAGTTTCGTCTTCCGACATTGATACGCTGTGCCTGCCACCGTGATCACAGACCCTGTTTCTGAAAATGCTGCGCTTGCCACGCAGCCCGCGGCATCAGCGCTGAACATGCTGCGCCACGAAAACGCATGCCAAAGATGAGCGCGCCACGCGAAGTTGTCCACTTTTTGCGACAAGTGCAATGGTTTTCCTGACCGGACAAGGAGACATCCACCGCAGCGCACTTTGCTCTCAGCAAAAGAGTTTGGCACGGGGCTTCCTCAAAAACACACCCCGCATAGTGCGAACCTCCGCGTGCCAGGTCTCGGGCATCAACAATGCACTCCTTAGTGTGAACACTATTTGGGGAAATACTGCAAGGAAACAAGGAGAGCCCTGTACATTCAACCATGTTTTGTGATTGGTTCATTTAGTACAATCATTGGGGCAAAAAAGACTGTGGCGAAAGTTCACAGACCAAACTTGTTTTGGCTTCCAGCACGGAACCCGCCGTAGGACCCTACTTCAAGGGGCGTAGTGGCTGCTAAGCCATGGTTACTAACCACTTCCATGCCCGGCGAACTCTCGCGGCTCTCCGAGCTGTTGAGACACCCCGCGCCTTGGTGGTGCAAGAGATGGTCACTCCGCGCTCGCGCTCCTCCTTCTGCCTGGCTGACAAGTCAGCCAAGGGGCCCCAAGGGCCCAAGGGCCCAAGGGGGGGGGGGCTGGTGGGGGCGAGGGATTTAACAAATGGCGAACGGCAGCAGCCCCTGATTCCGAGTCCATGTGAACCAAAAAAAATACGGAAGGGCGGTTGGTTGAAACTCGGCAAGCCCAAATCGGCTCGGGTTCAGGAACTCGAAATCTTCATGATCTGGGGTGAACTATATGATGGCATGGAAAGCATACGTGAGTTACTAACCCTGGTCATGGCTCACTAACTGAACACGGACCTCTGCTAACTTAGAGCCCAAGACATTGATCTAGGTGCTTGGATGAATGTTTTCCCCGTGGGATTACAAGGGGTCAACTGAACTGCCAGAGGAATTGTCGTAAACTATTGCTTCCCTCTGTGATGTTTAACGTTTGCCCGCATTTCTAACGTTCGTTCCTTAATCCCTTACAACCTCTGCTGGGATAATTCAGCCCGTGAAGCTTCCCGAACAAAACAATCCCACCGAAAAAAAGGGAGAATCGTGGGTGTCATTTCGGGGGTGCAACTGCCGAAAGTTGCAAACTTTGATAGAAAAGTCATGGCAACACCTTGCCCAAAGGACCTGGGAATACAAGGTTCACCTTGGGGCTTTGGTCAGGTAGCCGGTCAAGTTGGTGCTTTGGACTGGGGATTTGAACCCCTTCGGGTAAATGGGAAACCAACCCACCAAACCTCTCAAGGTCGATCTGCTTCAAGCACAGGAACAGTTCCAAGGAGTGTCCAGGCAAACAAACATCCCAAGCTCTTCACGTCGACTCATGGGCGCGAGAGGCTGATTGGTTTGTGCGCAGAGCGACTTGGGAGCTCTAAATGAGGAACCCCAAACCACTCCACTTGCGCATGAGTTTTAATTAGGGACCTTCTGGTAGACATCATTTGGGTGGGGGTTTATGTCCACCGACCACTTTCCAGCAGGTTTCTAAAAAAGGCATGTTAATCAGTGCAGAAAGGGCACCCTAAGGAAAAAGACCAGGTGATTCCAAATGTGCATCGGACCAACTATCCAGATGACGCTTCACCACAAGACGAAGGCCTTACCTGGTGCGATGCTCTGAAAGTGCGCTTAGAGTTCTCTGAAGAACCCCCCGTGCAGAATTGATGTTGAACCCCTCGCCAAAACCTCTTCTCCAAAACGAGGGGGGATCCCTGTCAGTGCCTTTGGCCTGCGTCCCGCCCACCCTCCCCCAACCCCCCCACCCAAGTTCCACCCAAGCTTGGGCTGAATGGATCACCCACTTTCGTCTCCCAAAGGGCGGAAGTTGCTGAAAGTTCCTGAAAGGAGGCTCCAAGGCAATAAGGGGCGAGACAATCACACACATGATTCTCTTCAGATGGCTTGAGCTTGGGCTTACAGTACCCAACCCATTCTACTCCAAGATGGTCACGGAATCCTGCCTTTCCAGCATCCCACCCACATTCTATCCGATGCCCTTTTTGAACACCGGGGCCCAACATTGCATTCCTCGTGGCCGCCCAGAACAAAAAAAATAAAGCAGCATCACATAATCTCACATCACATACGCATATACGAGTCTGTCTCGAAAAAAGGAATCCAGCCCCTTTGCCCCAGGCGCGTTTAGGCCGTTTCAAACGTTCCACGCCCGACCTGTCCATGAAGAAGGCGAAGGCGAAGGAGCCCTTGCCCAGGCGATCGGCCTCGGCCTGCGATTCAATGGCTTTGGCTTGGCATTCAGCGAGCGAGCGAGCGAGCGAGCGAGCTGAGCTGGTGTTTTCGTTGGGCACGTGTTGGGTTTGCCACGGGGGGCGTTGCTTTGCTGCGGTTTGGCTGGAAAAAAGGTTGCCCTGGTGGCTTCCTGGAATATCGCCAGGCCCAAAAGGGTTAAAGATGCGCGAAATCGAGACAGACGCAACAGCAGCCAACGAATGGGAACAGGACCGATCACCATGGCGACTCACGGTGGGCCGACTTGCTCACAGGTAGAAAAGCATTGTGACATACAAAGGAGGGAGACCGAATCTAAACCAGGCAAATTGGGTGGTGTCCCTTGTCCCTACTTGCAATATTCTCCGAAACAAGCAAACACCCTCAAAGTGGGCAGCAACGTGAAGTATGCGCCACAATGGCCAGCACCCAGTCATGAGTTGCGCTGGCAGTCCAAGAAAGGACCCACAGAAATTGTAGGTTTCCCATCTCCTTTTAGAGCTATCAGGCAGGGCAGCAATTTTGGCAAACACCTGGTTTGTGCAAATCCCCGCGTGGCGAAACACGGTTGCTTTTTTGAATGGGGTTCAAGTCCTCTAATTTTGCAGGATTTCCGCATGCTTTGTTCACTTGCAATATGCTCAAACTAGTGTTCCTCTAAAACAGTTGGCTTCCGTTTAGCTGCCCTTACCAGCCAACACAACTCCACTTGCTTTCCCTAAAAATCGTGTGCCAACAGGAACTAGGTTGCGCATATTGCAAGTGAAAAAAGCAGGGGGGACGGGAGGAACAGTCCCCCATCTTGGTTCCCTAAAATCGCGGTTCTTCCCCCCCCTTTTCTGGGTCCGAATTCCGACGCCCATTTCGAGTCGCCCGCCTTCAGCTTCTCCAGCTCGCGCTCCGGCAGTCCGCCCAGCTCGAAGATGAGGCGCCCCGTGGTGGTGCTCTTGCCGCTATCCACGTGCCCGCAGATCACGATGGACAGGTGCCTGGCGATCTCGGGCGAAAAAGGCAAAACGCGTATCTAGGGGTACCTTCCATTTCCATTCTTTTCAGGGACCCTTCTTTCTAGAAAACCCTCGGACACCCAGGGAAAACGGCCGGTGGCTGGAAAGAACGATGGTTGGAAAGAATGGGGAATCAACCCCAGAGGTGCGAAGAAGAGAGGATCTGCAAAAGGCGGGCCAAAAAAGAACGTGCAACCAAAAGCCTGTGGTGCCCTTTGCCCTTTCAAGCAACCACGAAAAAGGTACCCTCAAAACAGACAAAGCCCGGTAAGCACCTTGTTTGGTTTGGAGTGCGATGCTTGGATTGGTGCTTGTTATTTGGTGATTAGGGTGATGTAAGGGGGCGGTGTGTGGGTGTGTGGGTGTGTGTGTGTGTCTGTGTGTTCTTTTGAGGCATACCGGTGTAAAGGAAAAAACAATTCCAAACCAGAAGTACGGGTGGCCTGAAACACAACACATCTGAAAAAGAAATAGGGTTCATACACCAATAGACAATAGCCATGGCCTTCCCCAATGGATAATCTGGACTGTGCTTCGTGCTGTCTTGGCAAATGCAAATGTCCGAGGCTCTGTTTTAAAGTTACATCGTTTAGAACATGCAAGGCCAAGCGATGCTGTGTTCGAACAAGAAAGCTTGCAAGAACGCTAGCGAACTTCTAAAAGTAGTTCTTCCCAGAAGCAAACTTAGGGACAACTACATGCAATCCGCGGTTTGGAGCCTGGTGGTAGCAGCTAAACCCAAAACGGAAACGTGTCTATGTCCTCTTTGCCCAAGGGTTTTGTGTGTGGGATTGGTCAAAACCTGGTTCGAAAGTGGTCTGCCCAAAGCCATGCCAAGAATTCGGAGGGCGACCGCGCCAATTTCTGAGGCTAGGTCCTCCAGAAGCGAGGTCGGAACCCAAAAAAAGAAACGGTAAAAGGGCACCTAGCTGGGGGACCTAGGAGGGTTTGCTTGTGGCTCAGCTTCTCTTTCTCCATCGTCTGGGACCCCGGACTGCTTCTCGGAGTTGGCCGGCATGATGGGCAAAACTTGCTAGGCTTCGGCGCAGGGCAAGCGTTGGGAGAGATTGGCTTGGGCCAAACGGAAGAAAAAGCCGGCGGCATGCGTTTTTCGCCTTTGGGCGGTCGCAAGCTGTGGCCAACCTGGCAAAATCCGCCGACCCCTTTCTCCAAAGGGGAGGCGCATGGGAAGGGCTTGTCTTTGTCCTGGTCTTAGTGATGATTATCATCACCGCTGATGTTGGGTGATGGTTCACGGCATCCGGATCATCATTACCGTGGCGCTCTTCTTTTTTCATGTACGTTTCAAGTGTGCCGTTAGACCCGACTGGACGCAGAGGATGCGTTGTCATGATTGTCATGCTGCTGATGCTAGGGATGCATACTGATGACGTGAAATGCTGGTGATGATGAGGATGCGTAGTGATGAGTATCATCAGGATGATAAACATGATGACGAAAATGATGATGATGAAAATGATATCCATGATGATGATGATGCTGATGATCGTGATGGATGAAAATGATGGTGGTGTTCGTCATCATCATGTTCATGTTCATCATCATCATCATGTTGATCATCATCATCATCATCATCATCATCATCATCATCATCATCATCATCATCATCATCATCATCATCATGTTCATCATCATCACCACATCATCATTTTCATCATCATGTTCCTCATCGTGTTCATCTTTCAAGTATGCACGGATGCGTTGTCATGATGTGATAACTGCTGATGCTGGGGATGCATAGCATAGTGATGACGTGAACTGCTGGTGATGCTGAGGATGCGTAGCAATGATTATCATCAAGATGATGAACACCACCATCATCACTTTCATCATCATGTTCATCATGGACATCAATGATGAACACCACCATCATCATTTTCATCATCATCATCATCATTTGCATCATCATGTTCTGGCGCTCTTCTTTCAGATACGTTTCAAGTGTGCCGTTACTGGAATGCAGAGGATGCGTTGTAAAGACCGTGATGAACATGATGAGGAACATGATGAAAATGATGATGATGATGAACATGATGATGAAAATGATGATGATGATGAACATTCTTGTTCTTATTCTTAGATGCATTTCAAAAGTAACGTTAGACCCCGTTGGCAATGCAGAGGATGCTACGACGATACTTATCATCACAGTCATCATCACTATCATCATGGTTATTATCATATCTTATTAGCCGGCACTGGTGATGCCAAGGATGTCATCATCATCTCTTATTAGGCAGCACTGGTGATGCAAAGGGTGTTACGATGATAGTTATCATCATAATCATCATCATGATCACCCTTATTGCCCGATGATAGTTATCATCACAGTCCTCATCCTTATGACGATGATGACGGTGATGATGATGAACATTATGAACATGATGAACATGATGATGAAAATGATGATGAAAATGATGATGGTGTTCATCCTCATTCATCATGCTCATCATCATCAATCATTTTCATCATCATGTTCAACACCGTCATCATCATCATCTTCATCATCAACATGTTCATCATCATCATCATGTTTTCAAATGTGCCGTTAGACCCGAGAAGAAATGCAGAGGATGCGTTGTCATGATTGTCATGATATCTGCTCGGGGAACAATGATGAAAATGATGATGATGATGGACATGAAAAACATGATGATCATGATGAACATGATGATGGAAATGATGATGATGATGATGATGAACATGATGATGAAAATCATGAACATGATGATGAAAGTGATGATGGTGGTGTTCATCATCATCTTCATCATGTCATCATCATCATCATCATTTTCATCATCATGTTCATCATCAAGATGCGTGGACATGATTATCATGAGGATTGCTGGACGCTGGACAATTATCATCACAGTCATCATCCTTGTCACCCTCGTCATCAATATCATCATCATCGTAGTAATCACCATCTCTTTCTATACTTTTCTAAACTATATTTCAAGTGTGGCGTTAGAGAGCACTGGTGATGCAGAGGATGCGTCGTCATGATTATCATCATGACTACTTGTTCATCAGGTTCATCATCATCATCATCATCATCATCATCATCATTTTCATTGAACACACATCACTTTCATCATCATGTTCATCATCATCATCATCATCATGTCCATCTGTTTTTCATGTATGTTCATCATTTTCATCATCATGTTCATCATCCATCATCATCATCATCATCTTCATCATCATGTTCATCATCATCATCATGTTCATCATCATCATTTGCATCATCATGTTCCTCATCATGTTCAAAACCGTAGCGCTCTTCTTTTTCATCTACGTTTCAATCCGACTGGAAATGCAGAGGATGCGTTGTCATGACTGCTGCTGATGCTGGGGCTGCATAGTGATGACGTCAACTGCTGGTGATGCTGAGGATTATCATCAGGATGATGATGATGATAATGATGATGAACATAATGAGCATTATCATGAAAATGATGATGATGATGATGATGAACATCATTGTTCATCATCATCAGAATCATCTTTATCATCATATCATCATCATCATCATTTGCATCATCATGTCCCTCATCATGTTCATCATCAAAACCGTGCCGTTAGACCCGACTGGAAATGCAGAGGATGCGTTGTCATGATTGTCATGCATGGTGATGATCGTTAACTGCTGGTGATGCTGAGGATGCGTAGTGATGATTGTCATCAGGAAAATGCTGCTGATGATGATGAACATGATGATGAAAATGATGATGAAAATGATGAGGCTGATGAACATGATGATGAAAACAATGATGAGCTGCTGATGCTGGGGATGCATAATGAGGACGTTAACTGCTGGTGACGCTGAGGATGCGCAGTGATGATTATCAATAGGATGATGATGATGATGATGATGATGATGATGATGATGATGATGATGATGATGATGATGAACATGATGATGAACATCATGATGAAATCATCATCATCATCATCATCATCATCATCATCATCATCATCATCATCATCATCATCATCATCCTGTTCATCATCGTCGCCATCGTCATCATCATGTCCATTCCTAACGGCTTACTTCTCGCGAAGACAAAGCGATGGCACAAAGTCACAAAGTCCACACTTCGCATCCACAGCAATACATCGAGGCCCCCAACATGGGTTTCCTGCCCGAGTTTCCACACACCCGAGACACTTCTGGTAAAATTCAACAAGGTGCTTATTGTCATGCGAATTTATCCCGCAGTGAGATGGAATGCGTCGTCATAATTATCAGAACAACTGCTGGTGATGCTAAAAAATGCAAAGTAACAAATATCATCATAACTGCTGGCGATAATGCAAATGCATAGTATCAGCATCCCTAATGTTGGGAAAAATGCATCATCAAAAACATCATCATTATCGTGCTGCTCTTCTTTTTCATATTGCTTTAAATGCGCCGTGAAACCCGCCAAAAAATGCGTAGTCATAATTGTCATAACAACGTCCCCTGTCAGCAAGCAGGGGCCGGCGGCACAGGGCGGCAGCCCTTAAATATCCGTGACCAGTATTATTGGATACATGGCACCTTCGACATAATTCTTCATGCGATCGACCACGAGGAAAACACCGCTGAAGATTTTGCCTGTTCTGCACAGCTGCAAGGCAAAAGGACACACGTCAATTTGGGGTGCACCTCAATTTTGACGACATACCCAGAGCTGGCTTTTGGGGGTGGCGTTCTGTGATTGGTAGGATGGTGCGGGTAGGGAAGCCCCACCCAAACCCCTAGTAACATCTAGATAACGAGTCAGGTTCTTGCCGCAAGCTACAATCTCTGGTCACCTCTTTGGAGAGGTCGCCTTTGAACCACCATGAGGGTAATTTTGAGGATGTCAATTGAATGGACAAGGTCTCAGCATGCTTCTGAATGTATCCGCAGTTGATGGTTCACCACGGCTGCACGGAACACCCAAGGTTCGAGGCGGCCGAAGTCGGATTCGGTACGCCATGCAGAAAAAGTATGATTGTCGACTTCTTCCATGTTCAATCATCGTTCTTTTCAAAATCTGGCCGCTCTCCCTGTTGACTGGTAGCTTGCTGGAATGAAGCATCCCCGCAAAGATTACGCCAAAGTCATCCCTAGACTACGGGGGTTGTCGGGCCCAAACCTCTTGCGCGGCCAATTTGTCCAGCCCTTGTGCTTCGGTGTTTTTTTGGGGGGGACTTGTGAACAGAGCTCAAACCGGAAGCCTGCAAAAACTGGTTGGCAACCTCTAACAAGGGTCTCTGAGCGCATGACTTGCACCTCGCGGTCTTTCGGCCAACTGGTTCTCTTACTTTCTCACGGTCACTCAGAAACCCAGGGGAGTGTGGGAAAAACGAAACTCCTTTGTTTTGTTGGTTGACTTAACTTGAAAAAACGCTCCCCCCCCCCCCCCACTCCAAAAAACAACAAGAGAACGAAGGGTGGAACCCTCTGCAACTGTCGAAGCTTTTCGCGCACAGCCAAAGCTTCGCCAGCTCTGTGGAGGCTCTGCAGCTTTGTGGGTCAGGCGCGTAGCGGCTGTACATCCCAAAAAACCTGATTCACGAGACACCTCGAATTCCGCTTGGCAGCAAACAAGTTTGGAGCAAACGTCGGCCTAACCCGGACAACAAGTTTGTAAACGCGTGGGTTGCAACTCTTTTGGGGTCGACAAACCCGTGGGTCGCCCCATTGCCCAGCGGCCGAGCACCGAAACGCCCATGGACAACCCTGGTCCCTTCAAAGGGAAGCCAAAAGGTTGTTGAAACCAATTTGTCATCGCAACTCATGCGGGCCATGGTCGTGGTTGCCTTTAAAAACCAAAACACATTATACTTGTCTAAAACCGACCAAACCATCAATCCAAAGCACCAACAGAGGGAAGCGTCCCTACCAACCCCAAGCATCTTTTGACCATGGCCCCTTGGCGAGCTCATGCTGCCGCAGTGATCCCCAGCACCGTCGGCAGAATCGTGAGACGTTGCCGCGGAACCGACAGAGGCGCCTGGCCATCCAGAAGCTTGGAACAGAAATTCGGCCTCCCGAAAAGGACACGAAAAATGCCGCGGGCTCTTCTTGGGGGTGTCCTTGTAACACAACCCAAAGGGGTGCCAATACAAGAAAAAGCACACACATCTCTGGGCCAACACGGAAGAATACTTAAAAGTCCAACACATCCCCAGATGCCCTGACAATCACCGATCAGCAACCAGCAACACAAATCCATCCCCGCTCAAGTGTCTGAGCCTTGGAATCCAATCAGACTGGCAGCATCGCAACGATTCACACTCACACACACACACACACACACACACACTTGAACTCCAGATGGAGAGTGCTAATCTTTCGAGTACAACTGATGAGTCTCGAGTACAACTGATGAGTCTCGGCTGAGTTCGGCTTGCAAGTCACTCGGCTTCTCTCTAGAGGCGAAAACGTTACCCGAAAGAACAAGAAGCACAAACAGCGCCGCAACCAAGGGGGCCAAAAGGACAGCAACATCACTTTACACATGCAGGTACGCTGGGATGATCAGTCCCAGTATCACCACCGATGGCAAGTGTCTTCGTTGGCCCCTGCTGCAGCGGAAAAAGGTTTTGGTGGCAGGGTTTTCTGCCACTCCGCACACACACGCCCCTCTATGAGGGGCGAGGTTTCTCTTTTCCTGCAGGAAGATCACATGCTCCAACTCGAATCTCTATCGTTGACCAAAATATCCACCACGGCGAGGGGAGCGAGACACAGCCCTAAACCGCTCAGAAGACGGGAACGAGAGATCACCACGTTGAGCGTTGCGAGTGTCGCCATAGAGGACTGAAGCGATTTGCGAAGCAGCCTGGCGATCACCATGAGAAAACGGAGTGGCGTAGGTGAACGTCTCCTCAACTGGAACGGCATCGGAGTTCCGAACTTGACCAAGAGATTGATCATGCGGATAATGAGTTGCGAAGGACTCCATCCGAGACAGAATGCGCTGGTATCCTTGATGTTGCCAGTCACGGATGTCCCATGCCTGGACAGGCTCATTGGGATCAGTCACCCGCTGCCATTCCCGAAAAGAATTTTCAGGTAGATCAGGTACGGCGTCACCGCGGTGCCATCGTTGAGGCTGTCCTGGAGTGTATATCCGCACCCACTCCTGTTCCTGCCAGACCGAATATTCGAGCCATGGGTGCTGCTTCGAATCATCGATGTCCATGTCGAAGTGAGAGGGCTCCGATCCAGCTAATAGAAGAACAGGCACCATGCACAACCATGTTCAAACAACAACCAAGCAAGATCATGCAAGTGTAGAGACCACCCTTATTTTGTACGCTGCGCCACTCATGCGAGTCTAGTCCTCAGTCAGCTCGAAGATGGGACTCGCCTTGTCCGTGCCGTTGTCGGAAGGATTCACGGGCCGGTAGGGCTCGGAGACCCCAATCGTCTCCGATGGTGTGTTTCCACGCGATGCACGTACTGGTTGATGAGGTTGGGAAGCTTGACGTGCGCGAGCTGTCAGTTGTTGAGAAATCCCCTCCTGGAGACGAGTCAGTTCTTCGGTAGAGAAATCAGCCGCATCCGAGGACCTGAGAATCGCGTCTAACAGCTCCGGTGACATACTCAATGCCGCAGACTGCGTGGCCACGCTGTGATGATCAGGAAAATACATGGAATCAAATTCATGACCAGCGTGAGGGGCAGCGACTCTCCGATAGCCCTCTGTGGCCCAGTCTCGTTTGTACCACGTGGTGACTTGGACCTGCCCACCGACTGAGTCCTGGTTGGGAGCATAGAACTCCCTCCATTCTCTAAAAGTATGCGGAGGAGGTGGAGCATCATGTTCTTCATGTGGTGTCCATGGTCCCGGATGAAAGATCTTGACCCACTGGGCATCTGGTTGTTGAGGGTCCGGACACCATTCCAGCCACGCCATGACAACGCAACCACGGAAAGACAAATTGATAGGTGTACGGCTGCAGACAAAAATGAGTGCAAGCGAAACAACAATCACAATGCAAAAGACCACTTTTGCAGCACTGCGCGGCTCCAGCATCGAAGACAATCTCCCGAATCGAATTGAACTGAACAAACTCCCCAGGAAGGCGAGGACGGGCATCAGCCATCATGTGAATTGGATGATGCCGAGGAGGAGGTCAGTCCAGCATACATGAGGTCCGGTGCGCCCGAAGCGAAGACTGGCCTCGCGATGCTGGGGCGTGGACGACCCAGACGTTGGTATCCCCTGGTGACCCAGTCCCTGTAATACCAAGTATAGACGGTTGCATAGGATACCGGTTGCGAAACAGTGCCTGTGGTGGTGCCGACCGTACTTTCCCTAGGCCAATACACTTCGAAGTGGTGGACCTTGCGCCATTCCCGATAGGTGGTTGAGTCATCCGGGGCCGGTCCCAGGGTGTTCGCGGCGACTGGATGCCACTGACCCGGTACATAGATCCGAATCCATTCCACACTCGTATTTGCTGGCCCATTGACGATGTCGTAGTCAAAATAGCGAGGTAGGACCCATCGTGCTGCACCATGCACTGTACTATTGAACAGTTCAACCCGGCAAGCCGCTCAAAGTCATAAAGGAAAGCGGCGAACAAATAGAGACGGAATGTACACCACCAAGCAAGACAACCCAACGTGGACTCACATACAAAGCAAGCACAACCGCATCTTTATCCGACATGCTACTCAAGTGTCACTCCGAATCATTCCAAGGATCATGGAATGGTGGCGGTGACGGCTCCCGCCACGCCCCATCCGGTACCGATGAGCCAGTCTCGGTACTCCCACACGTGGTAAGACACATAGGAACTGGGCGTGACTATGGGATCCGTTGTGGTGCCTTCGGTGCTGTCTTCAGACCAGTACACTTGGAAGTGATATGATCTGCGCCACTCCCGATACGTGGAAGCGTGGAGTGGGTCAGGAACTGGAGCATCATCGGGAACGGGTCTCCAAATGCCCGGAGAGTAAATTCGAATCCATTCCACTCCTCTATCGATCTGGTACTCGAAATACTGGGGGTTCATAGCGGCAAGACAGGCTCTCGCGCGACAGCTAAAACCAGTCGAAAGTCTGCGGCAAAGACACACATGCATTGCAAACCGCGCACATCCGCTGGAGAATGAGGCAACTTTTCAAACTCAAGGTGAAACACAGCAACTAGGTCTGGAATGTCCGACTCCTAGGTTTCACTGTCGTTGATGTCGCGCACACCTGCAATGATAGTGTCCTGGTCGTCTACGAGCACAAGGGGAAAGACATTTCCGCCCATGGCGCAGGATGGCATGACAGTAGTGTTTGCAAGTTGCCGATGGGGACAGCGATGGACGGCCAGCACGTTTGGAGGGGAACACTGTAAAGGGCCGTCGAGATCGCCGCGGCGCTGAAGCGGATGCTGTCCGAGATCGTTTGGATGAGCGCCCCGGACTACGTGGTTGTTCATCACGGGAATGGTCAGTGCTGTAGATCGAGCGGCGTGTGCGCTGCGATTTCGAAGAGGTAGGGCAGGATTGTCCGCGAGGGGCTGAGATCGAGGGGCTGCGTACCGAGGGCATAAACTGTGGGTGTAGAATCACCGGTGGTGGTGGTGGTGGTGGTGGAGGAGGAGGTGGAAGAAGCAATGGGAAACTTGGCGGGGGCGGAGGCGACGTAGTCTGCCGAATGGGTCTGTCGAGTAAAGCCCCGGGTCCATGAAATTGTAACCACGTCGGCTGTGCTCCATGGGTCCAGGTGATGTACGTCTGTACAACTTGTTCCGACATGATTTGAGCAACTCAGTCATGACTTCACTTCATGTCGACGGCATCACCCAAAACGGCAAGCAAAAGTAAGTCACGTGCAAGCAAGCAAATATCATGTGATCAACAACAAGAGCCGAACACGCCGCCACGGCCTACCATTTAGTCCTCCGATGGTCGCTGCTGCATTTGACGACCGCGTTCCTAGCCGCGAGCCTCAAGTTGTTGATAGACCTTCCATGCCTGCTTGACTTCCTCAATCGGCTTCTGAAGAAACCGAGCAATGGTCTTATAGGTGGGCCTGGAATCCTTGTCTTTCTTCCGTCGCACCATCTCATCCAGCTCACCCTGTGTCCATGCCGTGAAAGGTTCACGGTATGCATTGCGAAGTGCAATGGTGAATTCTTGTAGAAGTTCCCGAGGACCATGAACCACCGTAGGCGACGGCCGGAACGACGAAGCACCTGGATGCGGACGTACCGAGCCATCAGAATCCGAATCAGGTGTCGTAGGCGACGTCTGTCCTGGCTCTCGGCCACCGTGTGTGGCGAAGGGAGCAAGTGGACGAGGCGGTGGCAGTCGATCCAACATCGAAACATCGATTCGGGCCGAGTACCAGGATTGTGGTCACTAGCATCCCGATGTGCCGCTCGAGGCGGGGATAAGGCCGGTATGTACCAGGTAGATGACGTGTCCACAGGTCGAGCCCGAATTCGTGTGGGAGAACGGGATCTGTCAGACGAGGCGCGCTCCGTGATGATGCGGGGCCGCAACCCATGTCTGGAGTTTCTTGGTGCTCTCGGGGTCACCACAGTGTCTGACGGATGGCTACGCTCAGTCATCAGGGCAAAGTTCAGGGTGTCCAGAGCTGTCGCAACTTGGGATGCAAGGACATTGAGTACCGCCACCAGGTTATTCACAAACTCAGCTGACAACTGCATGGCAACCAATCAAACCGCAAGGTCAACTCAAGCAAAGTGGCAAAGCTGTAAAGCTGCGGCATGGCAAAGATATGGTGCATGCAAACATGAATGTAGCAAATGCTGAGGTACTTTTATCGCTGGTGCTCCGTCACCGTTCATACGACAGACCTGATGGTCGGCAAGCTGGCATGGCCTTGACCGCCGGTGGATACTTCGGAGTGTAAGCATGGCGGCGGGACGTGGGAACCACATCATCTGGACGGTCTGGGAGCCGTCGGTGATGGCTGCGGGATCGTCTCCGGTGCGGCTCTCGATGCCTAGATCTTCGCCTTCGTCTGTGTTCCCAGGAGGTGCTGACACTCACCGTGCGTACGTGAGCAGGGTGCTCCGCACGGTTGTCCGAGGTGGCCACGAGAGTGACCGGCGCTGCCATGTAGTCGGGTCTGCCTGATGTTGCCGGCAAGTGCGGTGGCGTCGTGGACGGCGGAGGTAGCGGTGGAGGATGGCCGTCAGGAATCGGTGGCGGTGGGGGCGGCTGTGGGTGCCGCTGCTGGCTTTCAAGACGTTGCAGTCCAGCCAGAAGTAGACTGATCTGCGATGACATGGCGAGTAGCATATGCCGGCAATCGCGTAGCAGATCTCCATGATCCATCACGATCCCGGCAAAGATGCGACAGTCAGGGCCAAATCAACCGGTGATCACTAAAAAGCGGCGACGGCAAGCAACACAAGTCATACAACCAATCAAGCAAGCAACACCGTAAAAGGCAACATCGTAGTCCAACCATGAGCCGCAGACAACCCTATGCGCTTTTTCCGGAAGAGGAGCGTCATGATGTACATCATGAAAAGCAGGACACACACCACGTCGGGTCTGTGGCAAAGTTGTTATACTGTCATGCCATATTTGTTCACCAGAACATGCCCATGTAGCTGGGCACCGCAATCGAAGATCGGAGTTTCCACCTGCCATCTTTGGCGTGAATGCAGTCATAGTAATGGGAAGCAGCTATGTCTGCGTACACTCCGCCACGGGGTATAGTGCAATGCTGTTGCCGGAGACGAGCAGAGCCACCAATGCACACCGGGCGGTCCGTCCGGATTCCCCCGAACTGCGCTGCAGAATGGATTGCCGCTTCCTGAGAATGGAGGCTGCCCCTGCAGTAAAATCCCATCGGAGGCAACCAGACTTCGTTCCAGTTGGAGCATTCACGATTGGGGGAAGGATGTTCTTGCCACTTTGAAGGTCTGATCAGCTCCTCATCACGCAGGATTTGCATGGCCGCCTGCATATTGGTGTTGTGGGACCAGAAAAATGTCGACTGCGATTGGGTGCGATGCTTGTCCGGCAACAATCGGCGTGGCTCAAATGAGAAGATGATCCCAAAGAGGTTCTTCTGCGAGTTCTTTTTGTCCGCGGAGAAGTGGTGAAACGTCCGTGTGGTCCTGCTGATATATGGCCACTTTTCCTCGCAAATGCCGAGCTGGACGATGAGTTGCTGCGGTAGTGACCGCGGGGAGATCTGGAAGTAGTCAGAAATGTCTCTGACCACTTGATCCGTCCAGCGTCCCGGAACCCCATGTGGTGGCTGAGCAAACGGAAACTCCGAAATGGACTTGACCCGCTGTTCATCTTCGATGATGCTGCGGCGATGCGGCATGAGGCTCCTGTAGACCGACTCCCATGATTTCTTCAACAGCTCAGGTTCAGGAAATACCAAGGCGGCAATCGAGGGCAAGGTGTAGTAGAGGACATCATTCACTACGATGGCAATCTCCTCGATCCGGCACCCAGTGCGCAGCTTGAAGCGATGAATGCCCAAATCAGGCACCTGCCGACGAACTGAGAGAGGCACCAGCGCGATGCGGTTCTCAGAAGGACTGCCATGAGCAGGAGGAAACGGAGGCGAGCGGGGCCTCCTTTGATCGCTATGGGCGCGTCTCCCATCACTCCTCCATTCACCCCAATCCTCCTCCTCATCTGAATGCCCTTGCGGGCCCGGTGTGAGCTGGATCCGCGAAATTCGGGACCGGGGGGAACGCGATCGGGGCTGTCCAGTGAGTGCTGGTGCGTCACGGGACGGGCCGTGGGATTGCACACTTTGCTGGTGTGCTAATCCGTGAGTCCGAATGAACATTTGCATCTCATTGCCGTTGATGAAGTTGGGAAGGTGCTCCAGCGTCACGCGGCTCGTGGTTTGCACTGATCCGTCAGAGCGCAAAAGACTGGTGACCGTGTATTCCGCCATGGTTCTGAGCCAGCTACATGCAAACAAAGCACAATGCATCAACAACTGTCTCAAGCATGCACAAGAAGAGACAGCATGACAAGCTCACATGCAGATTTTGTCCCGAGTCGACGCCGAACGTCACGCAGAAGGTGGGGTTCAAAACCTTTGGCCTCATAAAGGCGTTTGAGAGCGTCGAGCCCATGCTGCTGCTGAACCGCCGGTTGTGCACCGCGTATGATGAGCCACGAGCGAGAAGACCAAGAAGAATAAGTAAACATCTGATCATTGGCACTCCGAATTCCTTTGATTTGGGAGGGATGATCAGGTAGCTGTGGTGTAATAGTTCTGGAGGAAGAATCACATCGATAACCCAGCACTTTGTCATCATGTTGAACCTCAAGCATCACTGGTGGGCGATAAAATTCCAGGGAAAGAAAATTCATGAGCACGGGTGAGTGTGGGGCTGAATCTCGAAGGAGAATGAAACGATTGTCGACGTAGCGCTCATGCCAGATCACACCAATGTCGGGCATGCAAAACCGCAGAGAACTCATTGTTTGGTGCCAGAAGAAATCCTCAACCGTAGCAACCAAATTGCACAACGGTGGCGCGGCTGGTGATCCCATAGCGACTCCTCGTTCTTGGCGGAACAAGTATCCGTTGATCTCGAAGTGACTGTTGTCAATGACAAAGTCCAGAAGGTGCCGGAGATCTTGTTCACGAAAAATTCGAGGGATCTTGGTTTGACGGCGCCACTTTCCTTTGAACATACGGCGTCGATGATCTGACTTTACTTCGTACACTGACCATTGAGAGGAACTGCGAAGGCCAACCACTTGATCGTATCGATGGAGAAGCACTTGCAGCGCCTGGTGGAATCGTTCCGTAGGAATGGACGTGAAGAAGCCTGACAGGTCTTGCGACACCAGGTGGATGTACTCATCAGGATCTGCTTTTGACAGCGCTTCCCACAGCTGCTGGACAAGTTCTTGTACTGGAAGTTGACCTGCAATGTCGGGGAAGGCAGCTTTGGTAAGTTCAAATATGAGTGCACCGAAGACCGTGAGGAAGGGAGCTGCCCATGTGCGAAAGAATGAAATGATGGGTCGAGCTTTCTGCCAGTCCTTGGTCGGCTTTGGAAGGATGCGCGCTGTGGGCAACGGTGCTTGAAGTCGAAGTCCCCATGCATATCGTTGACGTAGGAGAGAAGGTACCGTGGTTACCACTTCAGAGCGAAAGGATGCTGCGGATTCACGGCAAAGCGAGAAGACATCCCCCGAGCAGAATGTCTTCCGCATCAGTATGGCAAACAGGGACGGACAAATCACATGTGCGCGGGAGGGAAAATGATCCGCTGGGATAACAACCCACGAAGACAAAGAAGCCACAGTGCGCTGCAACGATGTCGATGACCAATAAGCCCGATCTTGGAGGTTAGTTCGATGAGTGTCCATTAACTGAGTCAAAACCGGCTGCAGATCTGAAAGGAGACTGGAACCATGTACATGCCAACGGCGAGCAAGTTTGCGAAGTTGCGTGGTGAAACGTTGATGTAATAAGTCGACATCACCGAAATACTGATCCTTCATTGAGGCGGCCATGATTTCAGTGTCAATGTCCGCATTGATGCGAGAAAACTCATCCACCATTACAGCGTGACCATGTGCACGGTGTATATGGTGATCATCGATGTCCAAACAGCGACACGGAAAGGATGTTTCAGGAGTCCATCTGCGCTGCCATGTGCGGTAGTTGTATATCTTGTCGCCCAATGTGGCGCTGCGAGTTTCCACCACCCGGATCTTTGGAATGAAAAGAGAAGGGAACAGATCCCGATGAGAAGCAATCCAGCTTTGTAGCCATGTGCCAAGTAGAGCTTTCCAATTCCGGACATGCAGCGGCGGTAAGAGTAGCTGTGTCAAAGTGGTGGGTAGTTGTAGCCGTCGTTTGCGCAACACCTGGGCGAGGAGTTTCTGCGCCTTGGAGCGGAAGGGCTCGTTGACAAAGACTGCGAGCCGCAATAAGTAGTACAGCTGAGTGGGAGGGAAAGCCGCCGACAGCAGGTCACGCATGACTTGGAACGATGCTCCTGTATTCGATCCCAGCTGATAGAGAATAGAGTATTAATGGGCCTGAATGTCATCCAGGATGTCAGGTCGTAGTTGCCGTTGGAGATCCGGATGTAGTCGTCGTCGAAAGCGCTTGTGCAAGCTGAGGGAAGTGGGAGACGACAACGAGCGACGTCGAAAATCCACGAGATGTTCCCGGAAGCCCACCTTGCGCAAGATTCTGTGTACCCAGGGCGCATTCAAATGCGGGCGTAGCAAGTATTGCCATTTGCTTTCTTGAACCCACACCGAGGAAACAGGAAGTTTGATTTCCACCGGGACAGCACAGAAGAGCCAGTAAGTATTGGATCTCTTCCAGTAGTGAAGCGCTGGTTCGAAGAAGGCATGCCGTCCACGAAGTAGTTGTAGAAATTTGCGACTGCGTGAGTGTTCACGACGTAGAACATCCTGATCAGTCGCCCCAACATAGTAGGGTGTGTGCCATGGGGAAAGTCGAATGTAGACGCACGGTTGTTGATGATGACCTGGATCGTGTATGAAGTCATAGAGGTCAGGAAATCGCGCCCGCAATGAGCGTAGATGTCGCGTGTCAGCAAAAGTAGAGTGCATGATTTCACACAAGAGAGAAGTCTTGTAGAAGTGAAGGACTTCAAAGAACGGCGGGAAGTAGCCGTGATCTTGTGAAATGAGACGTTGTAAGAAACTAATCAATAAATAGGCAGTGCACCGACATCTGTGAAGCTCATACCTGTTGGCCACGGTGTGCTGAGAGTGTGACATAGCGTGATTCGGAATCTGAAGGGCTATCCGGACCACAACTAAGACTTCGAGGATGAGACCCAGCCACGGCAATTGTGTGATTGATTCGTACTCCTCAGTTGGAATCGACGGTGGTGGTAGTCCAGGAAAACAGTACTGCCAGCACGTAGAGAACATGGTCAACGAGTGTAGAAGGTCGTCCAGCGACTGCCATTGTGCAACATCATCATAGATTCCGCAGCGGCGAAGTTCATCCAACATGGTGAGATACAACCAATGAAATCTACCACAAGGCGGCGACATGAATACAAGCATCACAGACAATCACACAAGAGGCAATGCAAGAACGAGCAAGTACAAGATCAATCTGGTGCAACGCAGACACTTGACGGACGAGTTTTCACCTGGACTCATCCGTGACATTGTTGCCGCTCCGGGCTCATAAGAGAACGAAGGTCATCATGATGCCTTCTCATCCACAGAGTAGGCGAGCGGTCACGATGAGGTGACTCAATGCCTTCTCAGTGAGTTTGGTAAGATAGCCGGGCTCTAGTCCCCACGAAGCCGCCATCGCCCCGAGAGTGGGTGCGTCGCCTTTCGGCATGCGTTGCCGCGCCTGAAGGAGCTGCGTCGCCATAGAATCTAATGACTTGTTGCCGTTGAGCCGGGACGGGTGATTGGCCCACTTAACCAGCGATGCCAAAGTGGTGGTTGTGGGTGATTGCTTGAGATAAAGGCGAGGTTGGTCACTGGTCCATGTGTAGTACTTGACAACTTCATCCGGCGTGCTGTGCATGGTGAGCAATTGTGACGCCGCCGGTTTGGACGGCGGTGACGACACTCCGTGAAGAGACTGAATGATCCGAGGTTGCACCGCGCTATCAAACGACTTGCCATCCAGGGCCGCTGCGCTGGCTGTAGGAAGGGAGCTGGCAGGTGACGAGGATGGTGTGTGGTTGACCGGTGGCGGTGTAACCAACTCTGCATCATCCTTCTGGTTTGTCATCGTGGGAGAGGTCGAAGCGCGAAGCGATGCGGAATACTGAGCTTGGAGAAGTTCGTGCGCGCGATTTAGATCATTGTACTTTTTGACCATGTCATCTGTCTGGGTGGCAGGTGCGAGAGAGGTGTGATGTTGCTGAAGAAATTGAAGTACCAAGCTGGCCAAATGGTCGTGGACCTTGATGCGCTGATTGAAGTCATCGATGTTGAGACCCAGCGTGTTGGCAAGGTCCTTCTCCAGGGTGAGCAGGTTGAGTGACTGTGATCTTCGTAGTAGTTTGGAACAGGTACTCCAAAGTAAGGCCTCGGTGCGAGTGCGAAAGCCTTCCCACGTCACGAATCTGCCGTGAGCAAACGGCCGGAGTAGCCAGTTGGTGAGGCCCCCGTGGATAACCTGAACCAGGCGTACGTCCCTAATATCCATGCCTGACATGTCGCGAAGGTTGCCATGCGGAGTGTTGGCAACAGTCATGGGCAGGCTGAAGTTGTAGAGCTGATTGACATCAAACATGCCATCTCCAGGTGTCCAGTCAGGCGAGGGTGTAAGCCAGGCTTTCTGAGGACGAACCGGTAGAGCCGCAGGAGGTCCAGGTGGCGGTGTAGGTTGGGAAGTAGTGACCGGTGGTGGCATCACGGGTGGCATGAACTTGGTTGGCGTGGGGTCTGGAGGGATCGGCATCATGTAGTTGATCGCTGGGTGTTGGAATTGCTGTGTGGGATTGTGAGTCGATTGAAAGTTGGTAGGTATCATCGGAAAGTTGTTGGCAGCGTTGTAGCCGGAATTGTGTTGCCATGAAACCAGGTTGTTCCAATCCATGTTCTCCGAGACCTGGCTGTCATTGTGTTCACGTCGGCGTGCTTTGCGAGCTTGAGGGGAAGGACTCCGATCACGTCTGCGCCGAGTCCTAGATCTATCTCGATCTTCACGTCGAGACATGATGGCACAACAAATGCAACACCGCAACTCAACACTCTTGAGAGGAACAAGTCCGATAAATGCAAGTCCATGCAAGTTCAAGCCAGCAGCCAACGGTAGACCGAGTGAGACGTCGCTATGATCTGACGGCTTTCTTCCCTTTAGTGAAACCTCGTTCCTGGTTAAATGTGAAATTCCGCTGTTCTATGATAAGCACGTTGAGGTCAAATTTTCCGACAGAGCCGGCCCGGGGTCACACAATGGGTACACCCGAGGATTCCCCACGAATGGGGTGTACACACTTGAACTCCAGATGGAGAGTGCTAATCTTTCGAGTACAACTGATGAGTCTCGAGTACAACTGATGAGTCTCGGCTGAGTTCGCTTGCAAGTCACTCGGCTTCTCTCTAGAGGCGAAAACGTTACCCGAAAGAACAAGAAGCACAAACAGCGCCGCAACCAAGGGGGCCAAAAGGACAGCAACATCACTTTACACATGCAGGTACGCTGGGATGATCAGTCCCAGTATCACCACCGATGGCAAGTGTCTTCGTTGGCAGGAGACTTGCCATGGTGCTCCTGCCCCCTGCTGCAGCGGAAAAAGGTTTTGGTGGCAGGGTTTTCTGCCACTCCGCACACACACACACACACACACTTCTTTGAGGCCTTAGGGGCCCAGAGGGTCGTTCCCCCCGAACTGTGGCGTAGTAACTGTTCGCAGGGTCTCTACACTCAAAAACCCCAAGGAACACTTACTAAGAGCAGGGTCCGGGGCTCAACCTCAGATTATACTCCTCTCTCAGATTCTGTCTAACATCTAAAATTTAGCCAACCCCACAAAAATCAGCCATCCCCCAAGACCCCAAGATGGGTCTTTGGTTCCTCGCGGGCTACCTTCCGATGCCTCGCGCTCCACGTACTCCGAGGCGACGAAGGAGGCCAGGCTCTCGCGCTCGGGGACGGGCGCCTAGGGAACTGGGGGAAATCCAGGCGCAAAAAGAAATGAAGCCATGGGAAGCCACTGTTGGTATTTACGTCGGAATCGACGAAGCCAGGGTTTCTGAGAGGTGCGCAATGGAGTTTGCAACCATCATGTGTCCAGTGGTGAGACAGGCGTCTTTGTTGGGGGCTCTCTGAGTAGGGCTACAATCGCGGCCGTGTTTCTTGTGGTTTCCCGGTGAAATGCCCATTACACCCCAAATGGCTTGAAGGCTTTGTGTGTTATTTTTAGTTGGGAACCCTTTGGTGGGGATTTATGTCCACCAACCACTTTGGAGGTGGTTCCCTATCAAAGCAACAATATTCTACTACAAATCCGTATAAAACCAAGTAGTAGAACTGCCTACTACAATGGCCAATGGGGAGTGTGTCCACCCCCCTGCCCCGACCAACCCCGGAGAAGACACCCAAAGACCCAAAAACAACTCGGCGCCAAAAAAAGAAAGCGGCGCCAGAAAATGGGCTGGTGACCTGCTATACTGGTAGCTGGGTTCTCACCAAAACAACTGAACAACCTGCTGGCCTCTGCTTCCGCCACCACTCCCTGCGGCAAGTCCGCGCCCTCCGCGCGCGGGGCCTGGCCCGGCGAAGAATTTTCACAACGATCAAAGTCGCCCCTCGATGAAAGCAAACAGCCAGAAACCTGTCTGTGAGAGAGCCCTTTTCCCAAGCAAGAAAGACATGACTTTGATCACAAGCCATGACTTTGAGAACCCCCTGCCAACGGAGAATGGCTTATCATATTTTTTACATATAATTATATATTTGTATATATGGTTGATGCAGCTACGGGCGACTTCCCCTGTCATGTCCTCCTGAACCCGCTTTCAGGTTCCGTGCTGTTTTTGCGCAACCCCATTTAGGTTTGGTCGCTTCCTGCACATGCTTACACGGAAATTGCGGATGCACTTTCTACTGTCTCCCTGGCGTCCCCTACAAATTAACGGAAGAAACCTTGAAAAGAGGTCTCCCTAAAACGCAGATTCTTCCACCAAACGACTGGGGTGCATTTTAGGGTTCCATCTTCATTTGCGGGGAGTATCCTCTAAGTCTGCCTGGCACAGAAAAAAAATGTTGGACGCGAGGCCACAGCCCTGAGCTTCAGAAGCCCATGGCGTCTCGCCGCCTTCGCCGGCGCTTTGCGCGTCAGGGCCATGGTGATCACGGCGCAGAACATCAGCGAGGCCCCCACCAGCGTCAAGGCCGTGGGCACCTGGCGAAACGACGCTGGCTGCAAGCCGCTGCCCAAAAGCCGCTGCCCAAACGAAAGCTGCAAGCCGCTGCCGGGTGTGTATATGTACATATATATATATATATGTATACGTATATCCCTCTAGATTGACAGATAGATAACCAAATAGAGTAGGATAGCTAGATAGCAAAATGGATAGAAATCGTCGATTAGGCAAATTTGACAGATTGGAGAGCAAGAAATTAGAGAGCAAGGAAGCAAGACAAATTAGCTTGATAGCTAGGTGGACAGATAGCTACACAGCTAAATTTGTAGATGGCAGATAGGGTAAATACATGAAATAGATTAGATAGATTTGATGGATTGATAGACAGGTACATACGTAGATAAGTAGATAGCTATAAGAACAAATAGATAGCTATCTAGATAGCTAGATAGCTACATGGATAGGTCAATCCACAGATTAGATAAACAGACAGACAGACAGACAGACAGACAGACAGACAGACAGACGGACAGACAGACAGACAGACAGACAGACAGGCAGACAGGCAGGCAGACAGACAGACAGACAGACAAACAGACAGGACGAGGTGAGCTAGGTAGCTGGCTAGCTAGCTAGGTAGCTAGGTAGGTAGAGGGATTGATAGAGAGATAGATGGCTAGATAGATAGATTGATGTTTGTATTTGTATATATATATATATTATGCATACATACATCTAGAGAGAGCGAGAGAGGTTCGGGGTACCCTTTTTTTGGTTGGTTTGAAGGGCAGACAAACGTAAAGCCGCCAATTTGGGGGCTCCCTTTTCTTAGACAAAGCCATGTATATATGCTACCCCCTCCCCCCCCTCATGTTGTCTTTGAGGATGAAGGGTATTCAAATAGGATTCTAAGATAACATCCAGCCCGGTCCTGAAAGAACTTACGTCGTTTGTGAAATCCATGCAAACTCTAATTAAGCAACATGTCACCTCAACTTCGAAAAGGAATTCCTATTTAAACAGCTCGAAGGTCACTTGGGAGAGGAACTCATCAACAGATAAATGTTGTTACTTGCAAAGCAATCCCTATCAACATTCTGTGGCGCTCATCTGATTGGAGTTAATCATTGTCAATAGCATCGATTGAGAATCAAACATAGGAAGAATGTCCGATTTAAAATGCTGCATCGTGTTCAAACGAAGCTCAACTTTAACGAGTGGCAGTTCCATGTGCATTTTGAATAAGCAACAACAGGAAAACAACTATTGACATTTCCAGTTGAAACTGGAATCAAATTCAATTTTAAATGGGATATGTTCCTTATGTAATTCCCTGTGAAAGCAAGAACTAAGCGAAGCCAATAACAGAAAAGTGTCTCTACACATGGATCTGCTTAAACGCTTTGTTTTTCAGCATTTGCTCAGATCGTGCTCCCCTGGATTGCATGCGTCGAACGTTTGTTCTCCGCAACATATGGAAAACACTTTCCATCCCAGAGGACCCCAAAACAGCCCCAGGATCCTCAATTAGGAAAAGTACGTTCCAACAAATGAGGCCCCAATTATTAAACAGGGGGAACATGAGTCCCTGATTTCTATGAGCCAATTGAATTTGTGGCACTCAAGTTGATTGCCACGAAGTTACATGTATACTGGCAACTAAACATCCTCAATTTGACGCTTGGAAAATGCAGTCTTTTTCTGCCTTTTTGGATTCTTCAAATCCATTCTCCGGAGTATTGGGACAGTAATAGATGTTGTTTAACCAACTAAAAACATTGATTCAAGATTCCCGAAAAAGAACTGTCTCTGATTCTTGGATCTCAATTTGCGTGTTTGCAAGAGAAAAGTGTGTCCTAATATTCCTGAGATGCACACAGACACAATGGCAAATGGTGATATCGTTGCTTACCCCCCCCCCCCCATTCTGACACAAGAACAATACTGCAGAACACTGAAACTAGCTAAAACACACCGCCAAAACCAAACAACACACCGGTCTATGGGGGTGGGATATGTGCATATACATGTGATTACTCATTGCCTGGGCATTGAAGCCAGAGTGAAACAAAGGTACCGGGCTCTCGTGAAAAGACCCCGAAGAGAGAAAAAAGATCTCCCATTGTCTTGCTTGTCCTTTAACGAACCCCCAGAAAGGGCATCCTCCAGTATGGGTGGCTGGGAAGGGGAAAAAAGGAAAACCGCACATGCCATTAGATCCTGAATCATTAAACTGTAAATAAAGGAAAATATGATTGAAGAGATAGATGAATGAGAACAGATATTAAGATAGAAAGAATTATAAAATAGTTCTCATTCATTCACTTTGTTCATGATATCTTGTCTTTTTCATCCTCATCCAACATTAGAATTATTTGGTTGGATGAAAGGATGAGGTAGGAAGGGAATGAAAATACATATCAAAAAGGTACCAAATAGAAAATATCATCCAATATTAAACCGTTTCAAGTGAGTTCTCGTGAATTCTTCTCTTTACTGTCATTCACTTTTCATTTACTATCTTACATTATCTTTTTTGATTCATAATTAGAAGATACATATTAAAGAAGAAATAGAAAAGAAAATACATATGAAAATAAAAGAATTCTAAAGAAGAAGCAAAGAGAAATAGAAAAGTGTCTTTATGGAAAGGCTGTAATCACTTCTTTCTTCCTTGTAAGCCTTTCCATCCGTTTGGGGAAGGCGTTCTGCAAAGGCCAATTGAGGGAAACGAAACACCTCCATCAACAAATCCAAGTACTCCATGGCCCTCCAATCTCACGTAAGGAACCCCGCACGGCGATGGACCCAACCAGATTTGGGCGAGGCTGTGTCAAAATAGAAATGTGGACCCCAAGAAAAGATCTCGGTGTTCATTTTGTTCCCTAACCCACCTGAAAGGACACCGACTCCAAAACCGCACGCCCAACCCACCCCCTCCAAACGAACCAATCCAAACCACTCAAGGCCACCCCGCGACTTCCGGCATTCCGGCCGAAAGGCGCCTCCGTTTCCACACGTCTCGCCGTCTCCGTTTTTCCCCGGCGCTTTTTTCGTTGGACCCCCGCGGCGCCTTGTGAAAGATCATAAGGTCCAGCAGGAAGCCGGTGACCATCTGGGTGCCCGTGATCAACGTCGAGCTCAACGCTGCCGGGCAGAGCTTGGCCTGCGGGCAGGAGTTGGCTTCGAGCGGAAGAACCCGCCGGGTGAGGGATAGGCTTAGATGAGATGAGTTTGGTGGAGTGATCCCCGAAGAGAGAAAAAAAAAGAAAGAAGAAGGAATCGCCAGTGGTTTTGGGCATATTTTGGGGCCAGATGGATTTTGTTTGTTGTGTCGAACTTCGAGCGAGTTGCGGCCATAGACTGGGCCAAGTTCGCCAAGAAGAGCAGCACGATGCAGATGCCCAGGAAGAGAAGGAACTTCCTCGAAACTTCGATAGGCCAACCCATTGGCTCACAACGGATACCACCTGGATTGATAGGTGCGATCAGATGTTTTTTTCATGCACTCACAACCCCAAGAACCGATCGCAACAGTGACTGAAAAAAACGGTTGCACGGCAACTTGGCTATCCTGGCAGTAAATGACTCGCTCAGAGCCGGCTATTCGGACCTTGTCGCCAGAATGGTCGCAAGAACACATGAGAAGGTTCCAAGAAGCCTTTTCGTGGGGAGTGTGGGGTCCCATCTAAAACCATCCTTGAAATGGATCCCATTGCACCCTTACAAACCATATAACCGCAGAGAAACTCCCATTCAAACCCATATTATAAACATCATGTGTTCAAGGTTCCAAGAAAAAGGCAAACCCCCCCCCAAAAAAAAAAAAAAAAAGCGGTTGGAAGCTTCGCGCGTTTCTTTCTCTCCAGGTGTCTCCGGGTAGGTCCACACCAGCTCGAGCTGGCCGTCCGGCACCTTTCATGTGGGGACTTGGATCTCCTTTTGGAGGTCCCAACCAACCTCTGGGCTTCGGGTACCCGGGTACCCTTTACCAAAAACCGGGGAAAAGGAACCTCTGGCCCACACCGAAGCCAACGACCACTTGGATGAATAGGAACCTCTTGCCCAAACCGCAGCCAAAGACCTTTTGGGAGAAAAACCACTTGGATGAATAGGAACCTCTTGCCCAAACCGCAGCCAAAGACCGTTTGGGAGGTGGAAAAGTTTTCTGCCAGCTGTTCTTCAAGTGTCCCTTGGGCCCAACTCCTATGGAAAACATGGCACCGAGGGCTCCCCGAATTTCAGGCGGGTGCCTTCGGTGAAGTGGGCGGGCTTCAGTCCAAGGTTCCCCCCCGAAAACAGTTGGCCCCAAAAGGAAACTTGCAAACCAGCCAGAAGAGAAATCTTTGGAGCTGCCCCCCAAAGGGGAAACAAGAACATCGGAATCGAGCCCTTCTTGGTCTTCTGACTCTGGCAACCACATTGAACTCCCCCCCCGCCTCCATATATATATATATATATATATATATTCATATATATATATATATATATGTATACATCAAAAAGTGGTCCATGGGAAAATCAAAAGGAACCGCACGCCACAAAACCCTTTCTTGGTCAGTCACTCAGACGTTGGCCCTTCCAATTCTTCGGCCCTTCCGATTCGGAGATTTGACGTTTCAGCCTTCGTTTCAACCGTCGTTCTTTTCAAAGACCGGATCTGTTTCCCCAGGCTGCTAGATCTGTTTCCCGAGGCCGGCTTTGTTTCTGGAAAAGACCAAAACCTGGAGTCAGAATGGTTGCAAGCTCTCGAAGCGCTAGAGTTTTTCATGAGGAACTCCTTCGGTGACCCCGGAGTTTGGGTATGTTCAGCTTCCCCTGAGTTGGCGGTTTGGTGGTTCACAAGAACCAGGAACCCGTGCAAACCACTAATCCAAACCACGAATCCAAACCACCAATTGGGGGTTACCTGAGGACCACCGTAAACTTTCCTCGGTTTGCGCGTGGCTTGCGTCTGGCTCAATTCCAAATCCAAATCCACCAATCCATCAACCTACAAGAACCAGGGGTTCAATTCCCCAAACCACCAAACCACCAAACCACCAAACCACCAAACCACCAAACCACCAAACCACCAAACCACCAAGCCACCAAGCCACCAAGCCACCAAGCCACCAAGCCACCAAGCCACCAAGCCACAAAACCACCTCCTTGTTTGTGTTCGGTATGCATCGGTCTGCGGTGCTTCAGGCCGCGGCGCGACGGGCGCGAAGGCCAGGACCCAGCAGACCACCCAGCGCTGCACCATGGCGCTGGCCGTGAGCATCGTGGAGGAGGCAGAGCCCGACTTCCGGGAGCTGATGAACATGCAGCCCAGACACACCTCGCTCAACCGGACGCCGAACACGATTTCTGCGGGGGAGCGCCACCCGTGTTTTGTGGGGGTCCCGGTTTAAACGGACGGAAGGACACCTCCAGAAGCCAAAGGGGACGCTATGGTCGAAGGAAGGAAGGTTGCCACCTGGCGCGTTAGGCGTGTGTGTTGGCTTTGGGGTCCCCTCAGTCAAACGGACGGCCGGAGATAAAACACGGGAGGCAGCCAAAAAGAAGAGGTGGGCGAAATGGGGCTGGCCTGAAATGATGGAGCACGAAACGTGGTTTCCGTTTGATTTCCCTTCAGTCTCTTTGAACAAACCAAGAAAAGGGTACCTCAAAAGAAGACACACCCACCTTTAGATTGGTGATTTCGAGGCGAAAAGAAGGCCTCCCAATCTCAGGATCGCAAGAGGCGGGAAGGGGTGCTTGACAACCTGGGGAAAAAACCAGAAAGGGGCGGGGAATAAGGGAGTCCAACGATTTGCAAGTGGACCAAGCACATGCAGCCTGGGAACCCCCTCTATCACCCAAAAATGAAGTTGCAATGATGGTAGGGCCTTTTCGACCAATTGGCCATGGGTCAAAATCCCATACCCCCAGTGAACATCCCAATCCCAACTAAAAGGATCCCATTGATTTTGACCCACAGCCAAATGGCAAAAGTATCACCCAAAAAAGGGCTCCAAAAGGGCTGATGTTGACCCCAGATGAAACCCGGTCAGTTGGTTGCCCAAATTCGGTCAGAATTTGCGGGTTGCTTCCCGGGCCAAAACGGATGGCTCAGGCAACTCAAGATCTAGATGGCACCAATGAGTAGAACCAAACTGAAACCATTGAAAGCACACCTGCACATGCAACTAGGCAGCTGAACCTGATGTTCGCGTCCAATTTGTTGGGGAAAAAATCGAAGCCAAAAACGGGGCAGGGCATTTTTGCGGGTCCCTCTGGGTCCGAAGGTCCCAAGCCGGACTCCGACTTGCCGCCTTTGGCCCCCGGCTCCGGCGGAGAGCGCTAGGACATTGCCCAGGTTCACGCCCTTGCCGCCAAAGGCCGCCTGCGACGAGCGACTCGCCAGGCGACTCGCCGAAGAAAGCGCGGCCCCCCAAACATAGGTGTCATTTTAGGGGAAATAGATGGATATCCCTGGATGAGAAAAAACCACCAGGTAGATGATTAAAACCAGGGCCATCGATTGTTCTACCAAATCAGGACACCTATGCCCCCAAAGGTGTTTTCAAGAACCTTGGGACCCCTAACAGTTCATGGGGATGTTTTGGTGATCTGCAATACCCAACCTTCGCTCGGTCTTTCAACACCCATTTCTGGTTGGTTTCATCCATCGGCTTTGTGTCCATCCGCGTTTCTGGGTTTTGAAAACCGTGTTTTCCCTCACCCACCCCCACCAACCCACCCCTCCGCGTCTCAAACATCTCCGGCGCCTCGGGGTCTGAGATCAGCACGGCCCCGGTCAGCGAGAAGGTGACCGCCACCAGGTGCAGCTTCGTCAAGGGCTCCTTTTCGCTTTCGCTCGCTGAGGGTTTTTGTATCACACCCTGGGATTACACTGGGAAATTACCCAGAATATTTCAAAATAACACGATTTTATCCGGAAATGCGCCTAAATGAGGTCAATATACAGTGGGCTTACTCCCATGTTGTAATACAAAAACCCTTAGATCGCTGGAGGTGAGGCTCGAGCGGCAAGGCGAGGCGCGAGGCTCGAGCCGAACTGGGTGCCCATTTTTTGAGGTTGGTCTGGAACGAAAAGGCAATGTGGAAGGGGGGGGGGGGCAGCCTCCGGGCTTTGTGCGAAACTGACAGAGAACTGGTTCATTTTCAAGGAAAAGTCCGTTTCTTTGCAGGACCCCCCTGAAGGGCAGGCTCCAACCGGAAAGCCCCTTGGATTTCCCAAAGCCCTGAATGGATTGTGTTTGTTGGCTTGGGGTGTGTTTTTCCCGGGCACAATTTCTGTCACATGTGACGCCTCGAGTTTGGCTGGGAGTTTGGCACTCTTGGGCGGCTTACCGGTAAACCACAATGGAAATCCTGCACCAAAGGGCCGCTTAACAATGTGCTTGGGCCAAGGAAAGACTGAAGGAAGCGCCTGACTTGGACTGGGTGGTTCTCCTTTGTATTTCCTAAACAAACCTTAAGCGCACCTAAAAAACAGAGATGCCCAAGCCTAACCCAAAAAGACGCCTTGTGAAAAACGCTTTGCCCACTCCTGGGTGTCCTTTTTTTGTTTGTGTTTCTTCTTTTTGTTTCAATTATCATTGTTTTACAAGAGCACAGGCAAATGTGTGGAACTGATCTAGCAAGGTGGAGCAAGAGAGAAAATGCGCCCTAACCAATGCAGGAGAGCTTCTTCTTTTTGCAAAGCACTATTTACCAGTAGAGCCGGCGAAGCCGGTGGGCGGAAGTTTCACAAATATAAAAACTATAGTTCTCTTTCTCTTTGTTTTCTTGACTCTTTTCTCTTCTTCTTCCTTTTCATTGTTTCTTCTTTCTCCGTCATTCTTTCTTTCTTCCTTTCTTTCCTTCCTCCTCCCTTCTTTCCTTCTTCCTATCTGTCTTTTCTTTCTCTATTTTTTGCTTGTTTTTGTGCTGTTCTTTTTTTGTCTCTTCGCTGTCTATCTATCTGTCTATTTATCTATCTATCTATCCGTCTCTCTCTCTATCTATCTACCCAACTACCTATATCTATCTCTCGTGTTATCTATCTATCCGCTTATCTAGCTATCTATCTCTCTATCTATCTTCTCTATCTATCTATCTGTCTCTCTATCTATATATCTACCTATCTCTCTATCTCTCAATCTCTCTATCTACCCCTCTATCTCTCCCTGTCTGTTTATCTATCTATCTATCTATCTATGTATGTATCTATCTACCTCTCTTTCTATCTATCTATCTATCTATCTATCTATCTATCTATCTATCTATCTATCTATTTCTCTATCCATCTACCTCCATCTACCTATCTATCTATCTATCTCTCTATCTCTCTTTTAATTTATTTATCTACCTATCTCTCTATCTATCTATCTGTCTATCTATCTTCTGTTTGTTACTGTTTGTTTATCTAACTATCAATTTGTCTCTCTATCTATCTCTCTGTCTCTCAGTCTCTCTTTCTATCTCTCTCTCTCTCTCTCTATCTCTCTATCTCGCTATCTATATAACTACCTATCTGTCTCGCTATCTGTCTATCTCTCTATCTATCTCTCTATCTATCTATCTCTCTGTCTATGTATCCCTCTATACTACCTATCTATCTATCTATCTATCTATCTATCTATCTATCTATCTATCTATCTATCTATCTATCTACTTCTCTATTTTTCTATCTATCTATCTATCTATTGCTCTATCCAGCTACCTATCTATCTATCTATCTCTCTATCTGTCTTTCTATGTATTCATCTCTCTTTCTATTTATCTATCTATCTATCTCTCTATCTCTCTATCTCTCTTTCTTTCTTTCTATCTATCTCTCTATCTCTCTCTATCTCTCTTTCTCTCTATCTCTCTTTCTTTCTGTCTATCTATCTATCTCTCTATCTCTATCTATCTCTCTTTCTATCTATCTATCTATCTATCTGTCTCTTTGTCTCTCTCTATGTCTGTCTATCTATGTATCTCGCTCTCTCTCTCTCTCTATGTATCTCTCTCTCTATCTCTCTCTGTATCTATCTCTCTAGCTATCTCTTTATCTGTCTATCGATCTATCTATCTATCCATCTATATCTGCACTTAAAAGTTGCAATTTTCAAGCCCCGAAAGTTGACTTCGCGTACTACTTTCGTACTTAAAAGTTGCGATTTTCAAGGTTCGGCTGCAAAAGTTGACCTTGCGAAAATGCGTCGCGTGCCACGAAATCTTTACTTGACCTTGCGAAAGTGGCGTGCCTTCCACGGATTTTGCACTTGACCTCGCGAAAGAGCTGCGCCTGCCACGAAATCTGCACTTGACCTTGCGAAAGTGCCGCACCTGCCACAAGTTCTATACTTGACCTTGCGAAAGTGCTGCGCCTGCCACGAAATCTGCACCTGACCTGCCGAAAGTGATGCGCCACGAAACCTAGTCGCGAACGTGCTGCGCCTGCCACGAAATTCAAACCTTGAGAAAAGTTGACCTTGCAAAAGTGATGCGCCTGCCACAAATTCTGTACTTGACCTTGCGAAAGCGCTGCGCCTGCCACGAAATCTGCACCTGACCCGTCGAGAGTGCTGCACCTGCCACGAATTCTTGCGAAAGTGCTGCGCCTGCCATGCAATTCAATCCTTTGGAAAACTTGACCTTGCGAAAGTGCTGCGCCTGCCCCGAAATCTGCACCCGACCTTGCCAAAATGCTGCGCCTGCCACGCAAGTCAAACCCTGCGAAACCTCAGAGTTGCCGCGTCAATGGGCCAGGCGCCGAGCATGCTCCGAGCATGCTCCGAGCCCGCGCCGAGACCACTCCGGGACCGCTCCGACCAGATGCCGCGGACAGGCTAGCTTTCGCATCTGCGGAGATCCGGAGACGCCGATTCACGCACAGGGCCACGTTTTTTGCGACTTTACACGTGCGCGCATTTTTTCTCGCGGGCTTATTCCTTCTCTTGGCATTTGTCTCTGTGAGCTAGCTTTCAATTAGTTGCCGTAACACGGAAGTTCCTTCTAAACTTCCTTTGATTACTATTACTGCTACTATTATTATTAATTAATTAGTTAAATAGTTTTATTGCTAATAATTCTGCTAATATTAATTCTTATGATAATTTACTACTATTACTGTTATTATTATTATTACTCTTAATTCATAATATTTCATTAATTTTATTATTACTGTGATTATTGTTGTTATTATCATTACTAATAATACTATTACCATTTTTTATGATTATTACTGATATTACGATTGTTGTTATTATTATATATTGCTGTTATGACTGCGGGGCCAAGTGGGTCGACGTCGACCCATGTCTCCGTGTCCTTCAAAACCAAGCGCCCGAGGAGCGCCGCGACCACCGTGTTCACGCTCAACAAGGCGCCCACCGAGCCTCCGCTCAGAAGCCGCTGAGCCACCGACCAAAAATCCGATGGTTCAAAGAGGGCCAAGGAATGGGAACCCAAAACCCTACAGGATTTTTGGGGTGTAGGAAAGGAAAGCCCTGAATGGCCTTCAAGTTTTGCGCTGGGTTGGGGAATTGGGGCTGAAGCAGGAAAAACATGCAAAAGGTCCAAATGAGGAAGGCGGACGTGCTGAAACGCCCCAACGGTCGATCCCGGAAAAGACGCGCAAGCCGCACTTTCCAGGTTTCCAAGCGGAAAGAAACTCTGGCAACCGTCCCTTTCATCACCCCTTCCAAGCACATACAGAGGACGAACACTTTGTCAGCTGGCAACTATGCCGATCGCGAGACAATCTGTGCCTTTGTCCTAGATACGTAGAAATGTGTATATATATATGTATGTGAACAAAAAGGAAACCACCTAGCGGCAAAAACGAAGGCCGGAACAAAGGCCCCAAGCCCGAAAAACAAGGCAAACCACAAAAGCGGAAAAAAAGTTTTTTAGAAGATGGCCCCAAACCAGAACTAGCATGGTGTGGTCTAATTTCTTCCTGGGTTTTGGGGAGCAGGCCATCCACTTGCGAGCCTCACTGCATTGTGCCTCTGAAAGGATCGAAAGTGCAATGGAACTGCAGGGCAACAAATTCCTGGCTTGCACAACTTTAGTTAGGCTACACGTTGCATAGGACGGTCATGTGAGTTCAATTGGAATTCGGATTTTGAATCAGACATCAAACACGCATTCCTTTCCAAGTAGCTAGTTTCTTTACGTTGAAATAGACTTTGCACAGGAAGTCCTTTCCAAGTAAGTGGTTTTTTGGACATCAGTGTTCAAAGGAGTGAAAATGCAATAGAAACCAAGGGAAAATTGGATTTCAGTTCTATTGGTTTTTTTGCAGAACCTTCAGTAGAATTCAATTGAACATAGTTTGACGAGGGGGAGCCCTGAGGAAGTTTACTTGGCAAGTGGTAAGTCAGGGGGGGACACTCGGCTTACATGAACCCTGTGAGGATTAATCCACTTCCGGTTTAAAATTCCTTGCGGCCTTTCTGCCCCATCTCTGCAGGATCAAGGAGGGTCGCGGAGCAAGGGGGGTAGCTACACATCTGTATATATATATATACATATATATATATATATATATACGCTCACCCCCCCCCCCCCCCATGCCTGGATCATGGGTAGGGAACCCCCCACAAGAGTTAAGGATATCATATCTGTAAACATGTTCCTTGCAGCGCTTCTGGTTCAACCTGTTCCTGCACCCGCATCTGTCTGCTTCACCTAATGGCATGAAGCTCCTCAGCAAGCACAATCCCTGGCAAGGTCCTTCGACAAGGGCATGCACTCTGGATGAGGCGATTGCAAACACAGACGGCATGAAGATCATCACCCTTGAGAAACCTATCATCGTGAACAAGGAGCCGGGCTCTATCAAGTTTGGTCACCTACAAGCAAAGATGACCATCGATGCGGCAGGTGCAGTTCATCGAGGCACGAGGGCGTGATTGATCTCAAGCACATCGGGACCCTTTTCCTCCAACAGAGGTACGCCGACCTCCCACCTCCCATCTCCGTGAAGGGCAACTTCCAAGCCCCATAGAACATGCAGCTGTTCATCATTCCGAAAGACAGGGGCAAGTCTGATATCGAGAATGGGGACGGCCAGTTCACTTCCTGAACGGAAACAGAAGAGCAGGTGAACAACTTTCATGGTCCCCTATACAAATGGGACCATCAATAAGTTCCTGCGCTGTTTGGCAGACCAGGGCTGCCAAGCAAACTATCGAAGACTGGCCCCTCACCTTCCGCATCACCCCGTGCATTGAACACAGTGATTGCGCCGATTCTCCCCCACATCCTGGGAAAGTCCCAAGTCGGCAAGAGACCTGTGTCATACACTCTCTCGTCCGTGGTGTCAGCGTACTGGATCCTGCAGCAGGACAAGGAGGGAGCTCCGGCTTTCCAGATGCAACCACTTGCACTACTTCTGCAAGCAAAAGCGTCGGAGAACTAAGCCGAGGATGTTTGATGATGGCAAACCTCGAGCACCCTGCCTCCGTGAAGGCTGTGACAGAAGTGGACGGCATAGACAGGAAGACAATGGCAAGGTGCAACGCCCCAGCGTACGCCAAGAACCAGCTCTTCTACAGTGTCTTCAAAAGGTCAGTCTTCGTCGTGTTCACCGATGTCGCCATCTATGTGACGGTGCCCGGGCCTACAAGTTGAAGATCCCACAGGTGCACCAGTGCAATGTGGTGCACCAACAGAAAAGCAGAAGATCGGGGTTTGAGCATACACATGCACATGTCTTCTGTCAGAC
>CAUJNA010000299.1:264640-270116 GCA_963377175.1 Effrenium voratum
ATACATACATACATACATACATACATACATACATACATACATACATACATACATTACATACATTACATTATTTACTTACATACATTACATTATTTACTTACATACATTACATACATACATACATACATACATACATACATACATACATACATACATACATACATACATACATACTTACATTACATACATACATACATACATACATACATACATACATACATACATACATACATACATACATACATACATACATACATACATTACATACATACACACACACATACATACATACATACATACATACATACATTACATTACATACATACATACATACATACATACATTACATACATACATACATACATACATACATTACATTACATTACATTACATTACATTACATTACATTACATTACATTACATTACATTACATTACATTACATTACATTACATACATTACATTACATTACATTACATTACATTACATTACATTACATTACATTAGATTACATTACATTACATTATATTATATTACATTACATTGCATTACATTACATACATACATACATTACATACATACATACATACATACATACATACATACATACATACATACATACATACATACATACATACATACATACATACATACATACATACATACATACATACATACATACATTACATACATACATTACATACGACATACACATACATACATACATATATACATACATTACTTACTTACTTACTTACATACATACATACATACATACATTACATTACATTACATTACATTACATTACATTACATTACATTACATTACATTACATTACATTACATTATATTACATTACATTACATTACATTACATTACATTACATTACATTACATTACATTACATTACATTACATTACATTACATTACATTACATTACATTACATTACATTACATTACATTACATTACATTACAGTACAGTACATTACATTACACATACATACATACATACATACATACATACATACATTACATTACATTACATTACATTACATTACATTACATTACATTACATTACATTTACATTACATTACATTACATTACATTACATTACATTACATTACATTACATTACATTACATTACATTACATTACATTACATTACATTACATTACATTACATTACATACATGCATACATACAT
Source organism: Effrenium voratum (assembly GCA_963377175.1). Classification (NCBI taxonomy): domain Eukaryota; class Dinophyceae; order Suessiales; family Symbiodiniaceae; genus Effrenium; species Effrenium voratum. The sequence continues at coordinate 265,840 of CAUJNA010000299.1, forward strand.
GCATGCATGCATACATACATACATACATACGTATATGCAGGACATCGATCGTAACATACATGCGTCGAATATGTATAATACGCATTTGATATATATATATATATATATTCATATATGTATATATATATATATATATCATGTCTTCATCTTCACGTGTCGAGGGCTTTGGACTAAAGAGCTCGCCACCGAGCGCGAGCAGCGACAGCGCGCCTATGTGCGCGCCGGCGAGGGTGGCCAGCACACTCAGGACGTTGTTGGCGCAACCGAAGAGCCCGCGGAGGATGACCCACTTCACCTCAGGGGGCTCTTCGCCCGGCGTGGCGGAGAAGAAAGGGATGCCGAAGGGTGAGCCTCGCAGCCTAAAACCCAAGTGGGCAAAGCACAGGGGTCACTGGATTTGTTTGATAATGGGCCACTGTTTGGAGGTCCAAGAAATGGAAGTTGCATGTCTGCCAGAACAGACACACACACACACACATGTTGCAGTTTCTTTGTGGGAGCTTATGGGAAGCAATGCCGACTCCACATACCAGCCTTTATGTCAACCCCACCTGGTCCTTTCAAACAAAAAACAATGTATGCAAAGTAGAGGGTATTTGGGCTTCCTCCCTCTGGCACAACCAAAACCCAGCTGGAGAAGGGTGCACCAATAGCCGTATTGGGAATGGATTAAAACACTCGATTGATTGTAAAAACAATGCCGCTTCGATTGTCTGGTTGGAGAGGGCTTTTTGCTTGTCTCACATGGCGCATTTGAAGACCTCCTTGAGGGCGTGCCCCTCGCCTCCAAGGCCCCAAATCCCCCAAATTTCGCACCCAAGCGCCAATCTCCCACATGAGTACGAAAAAAACACCCGCAACACATGTGCTTGTCTTTTGCAGGTCCTCTCCCCTTCCCTTTAAGCCCATATGTGAAAAACAAAGAAAAAACGCCTCCTGTCAATAAATCCTCATAAACCCCCTTTTGTCCCCGCCAAAAAAAATAAAGAAAAGAAAAAGACCCCCCCCCCCCACTCCCTCGATAAAACCTATCTTGTCCCCCCCTCCTCACCAAAAAACAACTCCGCCCCAAACCAAAAAATAACGGGACGCCGCGGCCAACGGCGCGATCCAAACGCCTCGCGGCGCTTCAGGTGGCACAAGGTGCCCTGCGCCGCCATCAGCGCCAGGAGACCCAGCGCCACGCAGAAGGCCCCCAGGCCCCCCACGAAGAAGAAGGGCCAGCCCTCCTGCTGCATCCACTTGGACACCAGCCTGATCCCAAGAAAAAAACGGCGAAAAAGAAAAATAACACCCGCCTGAGAAGGATCGTGAAAAGGAAAAGGATCGTAACAACCAGGTTGGGAGGTTGGGGATCGTGAAAGGAAAAGGATCCCAAGAAAGCCACGTTAAAGAAAAACAGAACGCCTGGGAAGCGTGAAAGGGAAAAATCCGAGGGAAAACAACTCAAAGTCTGGGATTCTGGTTATTTGGGGGGGTTCAACATCGGGGTATCACTTTGGACACCGGCCTGACATCGATAAAAAACAGATAAAGCCAAAAACAAGAATGGATTCTTTGTTGGACACTAGCCTGACATCCGACAAAACACAGAAAAATGATTCACAACATGGGAGTCTCTGTTGCTTTTCGGTGTCTGGGATATCGGAAAAAATGACAGGAAATCACAACATGGGATTCTGGTTTGTCTTTTGCCGGGGTGCCTGGAAAATGAAACAAAAAGGAAACAGCCAAACAAACATGGGAATCTGGTTGTTGTTGTTGTTGTTGTTGTTGCTGCTGCTGCTGCTGCTGCTGCTGCTGCTGCTGCTGCTGCTGCTGCTGTTGTTGTTGTTGTTGTTGTTGTTGTTGTTGTTGTTGTCGTCGTCGTTGTTGTTGCTGTTGTTGTTGTTGCTGTTGTTGTTTCCGGGTTCGACCTCGTATGGGATTCGGTTGTTTTTCAGGGTTCAACCTGGGGTCCAAAGAAGAAAAAATGGATTTGAATGCCATCTCGAAACATGGCACGTGTCAAGGCACGTGTCAACATGCCCCCAGATGGTTCTTTAAGTGCCTGCTTATTTGCCTGCCGCCGCGAGTAGGGCAAGCAAACTCAAACCTGGCCTTTTTTGGGGGGCGGGTTCAGTCTGCCTCCAAGATGGGAATGTGTTTCTTACGTGGACACACCCCATCTTCCTCACAGCCCCAGCTTCGAAGCCCAGCGAGCCGGGCCCCGAGGCCGAGGGGCAGGTAGACGTTGGTCAGCACGGCACACACCACGGCGGACCACACGCCCAAGGTGTCACTGGAGAAGAAGGCCATCCGAAAAAAAAAAGCCGCTTTCGTCGGACTTGCGCTCGTGTCGCGAAGCTTCTCAGGTAAAGGGAAACCAAGGAAGACCATTTGTCAGGAGTCAAGCGTGAAGGACCCAATTGGATGCTGAGGTTTGCCCAGCTGACGGCTTATGGGTGGGCTGGTTCTCATTTGCGTGTGTTCTTCCTCAGCGAAATTTGCACTGAAAGTTGCGCAGCTCGCTCATCCCAAATGTCATCAACCTCTGCCCAGATAGATTTCCCGGTTCGGAGTGGCTGTAGGCTAGGTTGGTGTTTTCCTCCCGGGTAAAACAACACGTGACTTGTCTCTTTCGGCACTTCCATGAAGCTGTCCATTGTCCATCTATCACTCGGCCCCGAAAAGGGACATTCAGGAACCTCTGCAAGCTTGACCATATTGAGAGCATTGGGTGTGAGTAAGCGTCTCAACATCCAGCCCAGAGCAACCCGGCAAAGCAGAAACACGGCAACGCTTGTGACCGAAATCATTCCAAGGCAGCATCAAGCATTAAGTCTTTCATTGTGGCACAATTTCTGCTCCAAAGCAAGCAGACTTCAGCCCTTTCCATAACAGCTTCCCGATGGAGCCATAGGCTCAAGCGGTGTCAATCAGCAAAACAAGTCTAAGCAAGCAGACTTGAGTGCGCGGTCACGTAGCTGGTTGCACCGCACGCGCATTTTGACTTGTACGTCACACACAGAGAGACACAGAGACACACACAGAGAGACACACAGAGAGACACAGAGAGAGACACACAAAGAGACACAAAGAGACACACACAGAGACACACACAGAGACACACACAGAGACACACACAGAGAGACACACAGAGAGACACACAGAGAGACACACAGAGAGACACACAGAGAAACACACAAAGAGACACAGACACACAAAGACACACAGAGACACACAGAGACACACAGAGACACACAGAGACACACAGAGACACACAGAGACACACAGAGACACACAACAACAGTAGTAAAGAACATAGTCTTATACTACCCTAATTATTTCCGTTTTTGGCCCGAAAAAGCTGCCAAAACAGCTGCTGAGCTTGTCACCAAAGAAGTCACCCCCTGGTCACCGGGGCCTTCTGGGCTTAAAAAGAAGCAAAAAAGGCCGATTTCCCAAATTCCTGAAAACTCAGAAAACGGCTCTGGAGGCTTCCAGGGCTCAAAATCACGGCAATGTTGAATCAATATTGGTTCATTAATGGGCAAAGGTTATCACAGAAACGGTGACGTTAAGGCATGTTGCACTGCTCCTAGCTTGAACCCAAACATGAAACCTCAAAAGAACAAAGCTCATCCGAAGCGGCCGCAGTTCTTTTTACAGTAGCACTGCTTCCAGGGCACTGGCGCGCCTGGAACAGGAGGCACATTGACCCCCCCCCCGAAATGTGAAAAGGCAAGACAATGCGTGTCCTTGCATACAAATGCAGTGCTTGAGGGGCGCGGCATGCGTGCCCACTCCCCAAGGTCCGGAGACCGAGAGTCCGGACTCGAGGTCCGGAGACCAAAGTTGGTCCGGAGACCTGGTCCGGAGACCAAAAGGCCCGGAGGCCACCCATGAAAGTGCAGAGCGTCTGCTACTTATACTTGCAGAGCCTTGTGTAAGGCAGTGCAGGGTGGGTGGGTGGGTTTCAAATGAAACCGCAGGTTTGGGTCAAGGCTAGGAGCAAAACGGCCAACGCGTAGTTCGATTCACAACATGCCCTAAGCGTTAAGGCATGTTGCACTGCTCCTAGCTTGAACCCAAACATGAAACCTCAAAAGAACAAAGCTCATCCGAAGCGGCCGCAGTTCTTTTTACCGGGATTGCTGAAAGTAGCACTGCTTCCAGGGCACTGGTGCGCCTGGAACAGGAGGCACATTGACCCCCCCTTCAGTGTTTCAGGCAACCCCGGTATAAGCGAGCCCGCTGGGCCGCAGGCCTCATCACCCGCCCTTCAGAGTGGGGTT
>CAUJNA010000300.1:0-77500 GCA_963377175.1 Effrenium voratum
GCAAACTTACAACTTTCAAGTGTATTAGGCCACGCGACATAAAACGAGTACTGTGGCTTCAGGATTTTCAACAAGGGCCCTGGACCTGCCCAATTGCCCCTGGTCGAAGCGGGCCTAGGGCCTCAAAAAAAGAACGAAGCAAAATGAAGTGCTTCACAATGTTTTCCAACTGAATGGCCAACACGGTTGAGTTCATCAGGGCAACCGCCTCTGGGCTAAAGGGGTTGAGGAGTTGAGGGGTGAGCTTACAATGCTGAGGTGGGCATTAGTCCTGGCAGCTACTCCAAAACCAACCAACGCAAGCTGGCGCCGCAACCCGCTCAAAAGGGATTGAACAAACTGGCCCAACAGCAACGCGCACGGCCACATGAGGGTATTCAATGCTTGTTTCGCCTTAGCTAGAGATGAATTGCGCTGTGTCTGTGTGGCATGCCGGTTTAGGGCGAGTTTTCCCGGGCGCGTGTAGTGGGGTCACCGGCCATATCTAGACAAATCATGCGCGCGTAGCTCTCAGACTCGAGCAACAGTGCGACAGAGGATTTGCGCGGGGTGTGATGGGGTGTGAGCCCAAAGCTGTGGGTTTCTGTGAAGCACAGGCCATTGCCAGCGATGATTTATGCGCGTGGGCCTCAGGCACTTGCCCGCAGTCTCGCAGCAGCGCATCCCACTTTGAAATGCTCCGCAATTGAAGTTTGGCTCTTTCGCTTTGCCTGCAGTCCCAAGAGTCCCTGAGAGACTGAGAGCAGAACCATGGCTGCTGCGCTGTTTTGCCAGGATGACTTTTGGAATTTCAGCGTGGGCTTGAAAGCAATGGTGTACTTCGCAGTCCTTGATTCCCATCGAAGATGCGAAGAAATCGCACGCACCAAGCAGACTTTGCTGAAGTACACCCAGGTCTTCGACAAGCTGGCCCAGAGCATTGACTGCGCCGCGTTTGACCTGCTCCTTGACTCGTGGCTTGCGGTTCTAGCTGCAGTGGTTGGGCTGACGCGCTCTGCGGAGGTGCGTGGCGCTGACATCACTGATGGTATGCTCAGCGCTCACTTTGGAAACCCTAGCTGCGAGGCTCCAAGTCAAGTGCTGAACTGGGTAGCTTTGCTGGTCCCTGCTTTGGTTGGCTGGGCGCTTGAGGTTGACTCAGGAGCTTACTTCCAATCCCTCCAGCGCTTGGCTGATGCGTGCCGGGAGGCGGCCCAAGAGCTTGCAGATGTCTCTGATCATAGCTGCTTGCTAGAGTACATACTTGCAGTTCGAGCCATGCTCACCCAAGCTCAGGAAGATTGCATCACGCTAGGGCGTGTGTGCGCGCCAGCCTCTCCGTAGAGTGCGTGTCAAGTATATGGAAAAAGGGCATTAATTGCAATGCACCCTCGACTCGTTCCCCCCTCCCTCCCACCCAGCTCAGGCCGTGGCTGGGCTGCTGTCTTCGCCGGGGTGGTCCAGGGATCCCAGCTGCCCCACCCAACCCAGCCAGGTCACAACACCTAACTTCTATGAAGCTGTTATTTTTATTTTCCATGCAAACCTGCCGCGTGGGCTCATATGACAAACAGCAGGGGCTGAGCAATTTCAAGTCAGATATGGTGTGAGGCTCTTGTGAAAATACAAAAGTAGCAAGTAATCGCTTTGATGGCCAAAGAGTCTCACACTTCTGATTTGAACTTGCCCAGCCCAAAACAAGGACGATAATGAGCCCAACCGTCAAGTTTGCATGAAATTAAGGCTGTTGACATGAACTTAATTAGACTACCGGAATCAAAAACCAGACTACCACAATCAATGATCACCGGTTGCGAGTGTTGGTGGACGCTTCTCTGAAGTCTCATGTTGACCCTGAACACATGGGTCATGCACCCAAACTTGATTGCATTCTGTAGCGGTCTTTGACAAAGTGTCCAGTTAGAAGGGAGTGAACATGGCTGCGGAAATGATGAGTTGTGTTGGCAACCATCCTCTCTGTGATGCCCTTGGGGACAAAGAACCTTCAATTGACACACATGCTCCCCACCCCCCCACCCCCCCTACCCCTTCCCCGGTACATTGCCAAACACAGGCCTTTCTCTGCCGCTCCGACCAGAAAGGGAACCAAAGACGCACAAGGCTAAGTCGTAGGCTTTCATCAGGCCCTGAGAGGTGCGCTACGTTGGGGCCGAAGGATGACCTCTTGAGATCCTTCTTTTTTGGAATCTTCAACGACGGCAAGACTCAACTCGCCTCCTTGAAAACCAACAAAGGAGAAAGAACAATCTGGATGAATTGTGGTGCATCACACGCCAGAAATCAGAAATCCCCATCAAAGGAACCTTGAACTGTCGCAACCTCTTCTGCCCTTGGTCAACTCGGTCCTGCCAGATAATTCGTGGCTCTTCCTTGACAGCGGCCTCAGGCGAAGCACTTTGGCCGCTTCCAGAGTGGCCTTTCGCTTTCTCCATGCCGCTTCCACAGAGTTCTCCCGGCCAGAAGTTCCAACTCACTGCCGCTTCCCCAAACGTCACCAACGGCTTCCCATCGGCCGATCCCTCCCCCAAGGCTCGAAAAGAGTTTCCTGAGCCGTTCAGCCCAGGAAATGACGCTGCGCCAAAGTGGTAGCGCAACCGGTGGTCCAAGGCCCAAAGGGGGCATCTGAGAGGTGGAGACAAACCCCCCCTGGGTGGCTGAGTTCAGGGAACTACAGAGAAGATCTCGGAAAGTGAGGTGACCTTGGGCTGCGAAAAAGGCAAATCCCGAACGGGTGTGCTTGAACATCGCTCCAGCTGCATTTCTCTGAACAGCTCGGGGCTTTCGAAACGCTCCGAACACGTCCCTTGGCCAACGCCAGTGAAAACCTGGGGGACAGGCGAGCTAAGTTTCGGTTCCGTCAGGTCCGGCCTGCCCCAAGGTGCAACTCAAAGAAAAGGTGCCTGTCACAACTCGCCAGCTGGGAGAATGAACAACTCATGGCCAAGCAGGTTTTGTACCATCCGAACCAAACCAAACAGGAAGCCTCTGAACTCCAACCCGGGCCCGCCCCCCCCCCAAACCCCCCGCTCCCGGACTCCCGGACCCTGAGCGCCGGTCCCAGCTGGAGGCCCACGCCATCTGAGCCTCCTGGTTGGATTTCTTGCTTTGTGGTTGGTGTCAAGGGAAAAGAACAAGAACTGGAACCAGCCCCAAAATGTTGGAAAGGGACATCCCGATTTTGGACACATACTCTGAAATCCCAATTTTTTGACACATACTCTGAAATCCCATTTTTTTTGACACATACCCCATTTTTTGACACATACTGTGAAATCCCAATTTTGACACATACTCTGAAATCCTGATTTTGACACATACTCGAAGTCGATGATGCGGATGGACCAAAATCCAGGCACCATGTAGATTAAATCATATGAAGTAGGTTTCCGCACCCCTGCTTTGCTGTACAGGTTGTTGAAGGCAGGAAGGTACCGGCACCCTCTTGCAAAAGCCTTCGGAAAGACCCGGAGTCGGGCCATAACCTTTGGCCAACAAGGCACACACACACACACGCACACGCACGCGCACACGCACACGCACACGCACACGCACACGCACACGCACACGCACACGCACACGCACACGCACACGCACACGCACACGCACACGCACACGCACACACACACACACACACACACACACACACACACACACACACACACACACACACACACACACACACACACACACACACACACACACACACACACTCACACACACACACACAACACACACACACACACACACACACACACACACACACACACACACACACGCACGCACGCACGCACGCACGCACGCACGCACGCACGCACGCACGCACGCACGCACGCACGCACGCACGCACGCACGCACGCACACACGCACACACACACACACACACACACACACACACACACACACACACACACACACACACACACACACACACACACACACACGCACCATTTTCAGGTGCCAAGCTCAGTATACCCGAAACCAATGACATACGGTACCAAGATAAACTCATCAGCATTTGTACCTATCACCCCCGAGCAGTCAAAAACCCTGGCCAGCGGAGCCAGGGGTTAAGGCCAATGCCAATCGGCCCACAGGCCGCGCCTGCCCGCTCTGACCATTGCACTGACCATCACTCGCTCGGGTGCGTGCGATCGAAGGATCGAACGTTGAACCCCGTCTTTTCAACCTGTGGAATTGGTGGGATTTCCTGACCTGTATCCCAAACCTGAAAAAAACTCTGCAGAAACAGATCCTTCATGTGTTGCCATAAAAGTCCCAACGCTCCTGCTCAATTCTCCAACAACTCCACAGCGAGCATTCAAGGCTTGGCAAACACCGGATGAATTCGTGAAGCATAAATGAAAAGTCATCCTGAAGGGAACTCACTAATTACTTATGCGCTACCCGCATCTGCCCAAAGGATGGACATGAAGATGACACCTTGAAACCAAGGGACTGGCTCAAAAGGATCGGTGTTCAGCAAGTGAGTGGCAACCTGTGACCCCAGCTCTACCAGCTTTGCATGCTGTGCGACTGTGAGATCGGCAGCTCAAACTCTGCTTCCCACAAATCGAAGCTCGACAGCTGCAGCTAGGTCAAAGCCCCGCGCTTGCCTCTGCTCCTGGCATTTGGGTTTTGTGTCTAAATAGGAGAACCCTCAAAATGTGTGGTGTACGGTTGGCCACGGTTGGCCTCCCTTTAACACAATCCCAAAAAGGGCACCCCCCCAAAAAAAAACAAACGACAAGCCCATTGTTCTGTAGATCGACTTCACCAATGACTTGGTCGCATGAAACCTCGCCATCAGCTTGCCGACCTCTAGTCCACCTGAAGCCTCGTAGATAAGGACTCCCCTTTGGACACGGGCAGTTGTTGCTGGATGTTCCTGGGAAGTACCTCCAAGTACTTAACATGGAACCTGACAGGGAGGTCCAAGACCTTTTTCCTTCTGAAGGGACCGGGTCCCTGTCAGGTTCCATGATAGTTGGTGCGAAAAAAGATGCTCATGTCAATGTGAAAACCAAACAAGCTGGGCCAGTTGCCGAGCCGGCATCGGATCGAAACACAAATGGCAACCCAAGCCTCCGTGCCCCGAATCAGTCCCTTCGTATTGAAAGCCAGTGGTCAGTGCAAACCCTGATTCATGGGGGCCATCCAAGGGAAAATCTGCTCAGCAAAACCTTGCCGCCCAGGTTGGTTTCCATACAACAGAGGCCCTGCTCATCCCGTTTTTTGGATTCTTTTTTTTTTCCGACTTGAAGCAGAAAGCCGTCTGCGTCCAAAAAGTCTCCTTCTGCAGCCCCAAATGGGGTGACCCCGACAGTAGCTGCCTAGATGGTCAGTTGCCGCTTTGTTCCTTTCAACTGTGACTGCTTTTATTGGGCCAAAGTGTCTCGAAAAAAAAGCAACTTGGCTATCCAAGTGTGCACATGACCCTTCGAACAAACGTGGAGATGCACAGACCCTGTTGGAAGAGTGAAGAGCTATTGCGAGAAAGGTGCAGTAAATGCGCAGCATCTTGGAGGGAACCCCATTTTGAAGGGTCAAAGGGAGACTCCAGGCATGGCAAACTCAGCTGTTTCACAGCTGACCGATCAATCCTCCGTTTCAAAGTGCCAAATCTTCTATCTCGAGCCGCGCCGGGGTGCGCGTGTTGTCTGTCTGCAACCGGAGATGGCTCTCTGTAGTTCTTAAAACACTCAAGCTGCTCTTCCAGTGTGAAGCAAGAAAGACTGAAGTGACCGAACTCCAAGCACGTCACGAGTCATGATCCAAGTCTCCTGGGACGGCGCTCACTATCTGCGCAAAAACACGGCGCGCCTTCTGCGCACGTCCCGCGCTTGCGGCACGTTTTGGGGACGCTTTTTTGAGCCGCTTCTGCCGCACGGCGAGGGAACCCGCAGGTCTATGGAGGGGGGAGGGGGGGAAGGCGGTCCCTGGCCTTCTTAAGCCCTCAAAAAAAAGCACCAGCTGCTGACCTCCCAGCGAGTGTGACTGGTTTCGGTCCAATTGGATTGGCTTATTTTGACTTCCTTTGACCAGTCGAAAGGGGCGAAGTGTGGGGCGTGATACGTGGGTTCAACTGCTGTGGTCCTGAAACATGTGTCTGCTTTAAACATCACCCCACCAAAAGGCACCAACATGTATCGCTTTTACAACCCATTCCAAACATCCAGTTACAGGAACTTCATGTTTACAACAGCCCTTCCAAAAGATATCTGAACGCAAGTGAAAAAGTGAAAGGAACATCCTGGCTTTTCATGTCCATACCCCAACAAAACCCCCAATCATTGTTAAATCCCACAAAAGGCAAATAAATGTGACGTACCCCGCTTCCCCGGCCCCCACTTAGCCGTAGCCCGAAAGCTCACAAGTCCAGGTCGTCGTCGCCCCAGGCCGCTGTGACCTGCGAAAGCCGCGAGCATTCGCAACTTGACCGGGTGCATAGGGAGGCCTGCACAAATGACTAAGTTCAATGTTCTGTATAGATATACATATAGATACATATATATATATATATATTCTATGCCCCCCCAATAATACAGTACAGACTCACCTGGTGGCCTATTTCTATACTTGTAGGCCCTCCAGGGCGGTACCATGTAAAAATACTTATATGTATATCGTTATTTGTATACATATGCGTGCTCACCCCTTTTAGCTACATAAACAATTGTGGGCGCGGGTACAAGCCGCAAGTCTTCATTCTGGCCCTACACAGACTCCTGTACGGACTTGGGCGATGCTTGAACATTGGGATGTTCGACAGACCGCCACTCAAATAGTCTCCGAAAACAAAAGTCCTTGATGAAAGTGTTGCTGCCAACACAACATGCCAAGTTTCTAGACGGTGGCAACCAGATTTACTAGGTCCTCCGGTAGAGAGGTTGGAATAAGGGTACCAACTGTTTTCTGTAGTCTATTTTAGTAGGGGAAACCCTCCCAACCAAAAAGAGATACGGTGAGAAAGGGCACCTAGCTGGGGGACCTAGTTTAGTAAAACTTCTCCACTTTCCAAAGTTGGAAGCGGATGATTCCGGGTTGTGGAGGACTACAGTCCTGAAACGGCCAAACCGGCCCACTTCCACGGTTGGGTTCGAGGGATACCCTCGACACATACCCAAAGGAAAACCGGCAGGTACTTCTGTTTGTTGGAGGCTACGTAGAAAAGGACCGCCAGGTGTTACTGCAGAAGTTCTCTCCTCCCCGCCCAAACGGACTCGATTCGCATTCAGGCCTCCCCTTCGTCCAGCAAGGAGTTCACAGACGGACCCGCGGCCTTTGGGATCCAAATCGTCCACCATGGTTTGGCGCCCAGCCACGAAACCCATTGGATCCCAAACAGCCACTTTATGGCAACCGACCTGACGCTGTTTCTCGCTTGTTCAGACCACCTAGTTGCTTTGAGGGTCATGGGGTGGCAAGGGAGATGAAGTTGCTGAAGCGCACAAAGTTGGCTCTAACTTAGAAGATTCTTGGTGCCGAAATTCACAACTGGGAAGAAGGACATTCCCTGAGACAAGGATTCATGAGCTGATTCAGCCCTCACGCCATCAATCCATACGAGCTTTCGTCAGCTTGACACTTGTCCACTCCGCAACTGCCTTCCCTGAACCTACTGGCTCCACGAGTTTAGGTGGCTATAAGCGCGGCTCAAGTTTCGCACAAGGAGTTTGACCTCAATTCATGTTGAGCCCCGATTCATAAACCCCTGTTGATTCGCATGGGGGGTGTCCCTGGTTTTAGGGGGGAATCATCACTTTTGGAGGGGAACACCCTCATATTGCTATAACAAGGGTCAACATTAATCCGGGGTCAACATTACTCCGCGTCTTCATGAGCTCCTTGCTTTTGCGTTTTGTCTTTTTTCGGTGCCCCTCATGTGCCAATGTTATGCTTCAGTGTAGCAAGAAAATTATGTTCTGTGCTTTCTGTAAGAAATACGGACACCACGCCTGGTGCATTTCTGGATGCAAAGCTAACAAGTCCAAAGTCTCCAAGATCTTTTGTGGCTATGTTCTTCAAAACGATTGTGCTACCTACAAGTAGGGAACATGAATGACTTCAGCAACACCAGTGAGAGTTCACGAAAAGTCACATCAAACACCGGAGTTGGACGCAGGTTCTTGCGCAGGGCCCACGTTTGAAGCACAGGGATGGGGCTTGGAAAGCATGTGACCAGGGCTTGGTCGCACGCCACGCCCAGTTGCACCAGGCCCTACTCACCAACTGGAAAAAAAACAAACACGATGGAAACTAAGCCTCATGAGTGAGCTCGCTTTACCCCTCGCTCAATCACCTGATTAGCCTGATTCACGTTAGTCACCTGTAAAATGTAACATCTAGCCTTTCTCACCCCAGGCGTCTGAACGAGCACCCTTTTTCCTACCGGCTCTCGGCACAGCCTAGCGACGCCTAGCGCGACTTGCTGTGAGGGGCCACCACCTGTATGCATGAAAGGCATCTCAAAAGGATGTGCTTGACCAGGAAGCGTCCCTCTCGCGCAAACCTGCAAAAGGGGGCCACACACCGAACAGGGGTCAAAGCAGTCGCGGACGAGCCTCTCAGACATTCATGGCCGTCTCAAAATCAGTTGGACCTGGTCATGGCTTGTGACCATTTCCTGTGTTTCATCCCATCCAAAAAAGAGTGTTGAGGGTCCCATTTTGAGACAACCCATGCTGAGCTAGCCGCTTTCTGAAACTCTGTGCTTTTGCTGGCTCAGACAGCATCAGCTTCACTTCTTCACTTCCCAAGACCTGAGAGAGGGGCTGCTAATGCTCGTTTCCTGCTTCACCCTTTGGCGCCTGATTGGTGCAGGGCAAGCAGGCAAAGATTCATCAAGAAGTGTTCCGGCATGGATGCGTCAAAGTGATGGAAACCATCCAAATGGCTTGGTTGCTGTTGATCCCCCTGCAAAAGGTTTAACTTTTTGGGGGTTTAGTGGAAAGTCCAGTAGTTTCCCAGCAGTCAAGATGGCATCCTTCCAAATCTACCAGCTCTTGCTCCCTAAGACTCACACATTCTGAACCGAATATACCAAATCAATTTGGGTAAATCTGGAAATGTGCTTGCGTGCCAGCAACGAGCAAGTCAGTTCCCTTGAACGCCCTAGCACCTCTAATCAATGCCAGCTGAAACAGCAGGTCGACCTGCTGCTGAATCCGTAGGCTTAAACACATACACACACACACACACACACACACACACACACACACACACACACACATGTATGGTCGGCTTTTGATGGCGATGTGCCCCCAACTACTATTTGTTGAAAGGGTAATAAGGGTATTTAATTCTATCTTGGGGCCCTTTTAGCTGACATTGGTCATAAATGGGGATAGCAGCAACCGGATGTTCCTCATTGATCCATGTCGGGCTTGTTCAGCAAGGGGTCAACAGTGAAGGACAACGTTGTACTGATCCGGTAGGATTTGCCCACTCGTGTTTCCCCCTGATTCACCTGACTAATATTAATTAATAACCCCGCATGCTTTCAAGATCGACAAGGTTCTGGAAACCCGATCTTGGGCGACATCTGTTTCCAACGATTAGTTGGAAAGTGTGGCCGGTGTCGTCCCCTTCAAGCTTCACTATATATAGTACATGTCATGAGTTATGAGTATTGACCGCTGCTCAGATCGTCCGAAAAGTTTTGACACGCTACCGCGTGCTACCCTCCTCTGAGTCGCTGACATCTCTTCAACTGTCGCAACTCCGTCTTGCAGTGGCTACCTAGGTGTGAATGGCACAAACGATCTGGTGCGACGGTGTAGAAATCCTCTTGAAGGGGGGGGTGCGTCAGCGTGTCATTTCCCATGTATGGTCTTTGCACATCCCGGGAATCGGTGTTGCTTAAGTATCTGGTCCAAATCCCTACTACAAACATGTTCGTTCCAAAGGTCGTATTGCCACGCCGAGTCAAACCTGACGGGATTTCTGAACCTACTCATTTCCTGGATTGGCAAACGAAAGTCTGAACTTTGTGCTTACCGCTGAAATGGTCTTCCCCGAAAGGTTAAAGTCCAGCAGCTCCGGGAGTAAGCCTATGCTTGGGACTGTTCCCACCCGGGGTTTAATTGTGGAGGTTGGGATATACAATTGATGGGAGCTCCATGCAAGCCGGATACCTTTAACCGGCAGTTGCAAGCGAACATTTCGCAAGTGAGTTGCTCGCAATGTTCAGAATTTGGGACCCCGAAAAGCTGACTTCCTTTATATGCTTCTTTAACAACCATCCAAGTGGGAGTTCCCTGCACAGAACCCCCCAAAACCGACTAGAATGTCCTTGCGACCGCGGGGCACTGCTCAAATCTTGGCTTCAACTGGGCTCCCTATGTTTTGATGATGCAACGGGCAACCAAAAAGTGAGGCTTAAAACCACCTAAAGAGACCTGCTCAAAGGCCTAAACCCGGAACATGGGCGAGGCGTTTGCCATTCCAGTTCGCCAAGAACGCGCCCAGCTGTTGCCCCAAAAAGTCACTCTTCGACTGTATTTTCATGGGGGCTGGGGGGGAGAGGGAGCCCAAAGCCCTCATTAAGCCCAGGCTCCCTCCCCCTCCCGCCCCCATGATTTTTTGTGGGCACTGATCCCAAGAGGGGGACTTCGGGACTTGACCGTTTCTTGGGCCCGGGCAGAGCTCTGAGCCACGAGCAGCCCGGCGGCTGAAGCACTCGCTGCCTTCACAAATCCCCCATAGGAAATGGCGAGGCAACCGCAGATCCCCCGGACAATGCGAGAAATGGAACGAGCAGCTAAGGAGGTCCTTTTGCCTCTGATTCACGCAGAGTTCCCCGAAATTGCACCCGATGCTTGCAATAGCCACCTACCATGATTCCACAGGGGAGGGGCGGGGACAGAAGTCAATAACCCGTTAGGTCCCCGAAATTGCACCCGAAATGCACCCGATGCTTGCAATACAAGTTACCCACCATGATTCCACAGGGGGCCGGGACAGAAGTCAACAACCCGTTGGGTTTTCCGGAAATGTACCCGATGCTTGCAACAGAAATCACCTACCACGATTCCACCCGGGGGGGGGGGGGGGGGGGGGGGGTCGAGGGGGAGGGGGGGGGGCCCGGGGACATGTTTTTTTTACCACTAGACACTGGACCATTTTTACATATGTATATATACAAAGTATATGATGTAATGCAAATAGTAAAACATAATATTTGACAATATATTATATGTTTTCTGGGGGGTAAAAGGCTTTTAAAACAAAGGCCGTTACATGAACATCCTTTGTTTGACTAGCTGGGGGATGAGGGCCTGGGTGGAATTCCAACTGTACATCGTCAGCAACAAGCCTTTTCCACACCAAGCAAGACTTGCGAAGGCCTCAACGTTAAAACAGCACATTTCTGCATCATCAATGGAACAATCATGGTCTTCCCGAAACATCCATTCAGCAAGACCTTTTCAAACCCAGCAGAAAACAACGCCAGCCAGGACGAATGCGAGTGGTTTTTCGCCTGCCAAATTTCACGGCGTTTCACGGTCTTTCACTGCAAAAAAAGCGTTCACGCCAATTTCACGGTATTTTCACGCTTTTCCCTTGTCGATGTCCCATTGCTAAGCCCATGATCAATGTCTCTAGAAATCCCACAAAGTTGAAGACCTTGAGCATTGACCAGCTTCAACATGTCTACATGGTTTTCGCGAGGCCTGGAAAGCGTACTTTTCAGCCACAAGCACTGCAAAGCCATGTGGCTACTAATGCGGCCAACACAAATCTGTCAACCCAATTAAAGGCGTCCAGCTTGCAAACAAAGGACGTTCCCCCACATTTCACGGCCGCTTCCTAAAGGCCTTTCTTTTTAAGGCCCCCGAACCCCAGGGTGTCAGCAATAAATTACCATAATATAACTTACTATCGTATAATATAGCGTACCATGATATAACATAATGTGACTAAACATCATACAATCCAATAGAATAACCAAATTACATTGTATGATATTAATAAGCCATGTTCTATTAGACTAATGGTTACTATATGATATAAAACATGGTATATTAGACTACCACCTTGTTGTTGAAACAACATATAGAATCTGTACACACGCACCCACACACACACACACACACACACACACACACACACACACACACACCACACACACACGCGCGCGCGCGCGCGCGCGCGCGCGCGCGCGCGCCCACACACACAGTTTGGCTTGGCTAGTGCATGGTGGAAGACTTTCGCCGTTGCGGTTGGCCGTGCGCCTGTGGGCATGTCTTGGCCACTTGTGTGGAGTTGAGACGCACAACAATGCGTGTGGAGGGCACCCGGAAAAATGAGCCAAGATAAGCCAATATATTCAAAAACATGCAGGAAATACAGGCGGCCCTCCTCAAAGATCAGCTCCTTCTTCATCTGTTGGAACGGAATTTAGGTGTGTCGAAACTTGGGAACCTCATCCAAGGATTTGGTGCCATGTTAAGGCCAACCCTGGCCAAAAGTCAATAGGCGTCCAGCAACCTAAGGCCCTTTTTGGGCCCTTTTCAGCGGATTCCACGCATGGCTCTTCACAGCCGACTGAAGCTCTTCGCCGAACGCGGCACTCTGAGGTTTGTGCAGGTCTCTACGCGTGACTTTGGAGCCGACATGAAGTGGCTCAACCTCAGGCGGCGGACTGCCAATTGTTCTTTGTCCTAAAACAGGGGAACCCACCCGAAAGGCGGGGTTCCTGAAGTGTCCATACTAAACAGCCCCGAAAACATGCCCGAAAAAGGCTACCCTCCAAGACCCAATATTGAACTGCGTGGTTGGTTGCTTGGTGCAGCTGCAGCATTTCAAGATCCATTTCTCAAGAACTTGTTGGATGCTATTGGCGTGCCGCACGAAAGGCAGCGCTGCATGCTGTAGATCATATGATGACAATGGCTCTCGCATGGCTGATATTTATTTGGATTGCGAAATACCCAAGGAGCCCCTTTTGCAGCTGCTCCTCAAAATTGAGGAATGCGTAATTTTACTGTTCTATGTCCAATATCACTCCGCACCAAGGCTCTCAATGCTTGGCGAACTGTTCCGATTGCTCGATCAATCAGAGCGGGTTGTAGCTGCGGAAGTTTCAGCAACACTGCTCCCTTCCCTTGCCGCAAAACAAATTCATACATTCAATAACATCGCCAGCAATCATGGTTAGGTAAAGGGGCGGGGCCATAAGCAACATCCAAGGTCGCAATTCTCACCTATCCAAACGACCCAGACATTAAGCGCACAACCTTGCAGGCCATGAAAATCCAAACGAAACAAATGCTAGGCAGTGATTCCATGATCCCGGCGGGAAAATGTGTGGTCTGCACTGGGCCCACCCGGCGCGGTCGCCTGCACCAGCGCCGAATCCTGAGGGTGCAGTTGACTAGGATGGTCAGGGTTTTACCATGCCCTCTTTGCACGCCATCAAGCATCGCTTTTCGGGGAGTCATAGATTTCGAGAAGAAGGTAGCTTGCCGAATCCCGAGGGAACATTTTGGCATAGGTGAGAAAGAAAACCGCTTTGAGGGGGCAACCATACCCTGCTTGAACGTTGGAATATGGGCCATGCCATGCGAATAAGGAAACACTTTTCGGATCCCCTCAGGCAGCATGTGGTTTTCAGGCTTCCAAACACTTTGTTTGGCAACCTGCAAACTGCACGTGCTGTCGTACACAAAACCAAAATGGACAGTACTCGTTCAAGACGAAAAACATCAAAAGATATAGCATAATTTTTCAGGGGAACCGGTAAGGGTACAAGCAAAAACCTATTGATTCAAGTTCAGTGCCCCTTTGAAAACATATTTACATGACACGTGATCGGCTGCAAAGCCGGAAATGCAGCCGTCCACCTATACATGGAAAGGTGGCAAGACTGTTGAATGTCTTTGGGATTGGTATTCAAAGGCAACAAGTCTGAAACCGGCATATGCTTTTTGGATAGGTCGTTGCCTAGTTTTGGTTTATCACTTGTCACACTTATATGGTGATCCGCCATGAATGGCTCCCTTGAAGTATGGAGCAATATGGTCTTACTGAGCCCTCTGTACATGTCTGTACATGTAGGCTTGCCACATGTTTATTGTGGTTGGCGGGGATGAGTGTATTTGTGAGAGCGGGACTCTGTTGGTCTCATGATTGGCACACACTCACACACACACACACACACACTAAACACAAACACACCCGCACAAACCCACAAAAAGGTGAAGTATGTACAAAAACTCCAATGCGCCAACAACAGCAAGCAACGTCACACACACACACACACACATTCACGCACTTTCGCCCATTCACACACTGTCGCCCACACGCACACATACACACACACACCTCGGCAAAAACAACGGGTGCGGATTTTGTTTTGTTTTCCGGGCCAGTAAAATGTTGTATTTTACAGCATTTTCTCGCGAAATTGACGCATTCTATACTAGCCCGTCAACATCCCCAGCATCGTTTTCAACATCCCCGCATGTCCGACCAACATCCCTAGCATCACCAACAAATCGTGGGTAACAAAATCCCAAAAGTAGCTGGCGGGTTGACGGGGTAAAAAAACCTAATGATTCAAACAGGAGGGCATTTCAATCAAAAGAGAGCAGGGGGGTTGGGGGGGGCGGCAGGCCCCCCCATGATGGTCGCAGAAGTGATGATTCGAATAGGGGTGCAATAAAATATCTGCAAAAAGTCAAAGAACTAGCGGGGGGGGGTTGGGCGGGGCGGCAGCCCCCCCGTGACGTTCGAGGAATTGATGATTCAACTAGGGGTGCAATTAAATCTCTTGAGAAAATCTAAAACGTAGCGGGGGGGTTGGGGGGCTTCCGCCCCCCCCATGATGTCGGAAGAAGTGATGAGGTGCAATGATTCAAGAAAGGGTGCGATAGAATTTAAAAGGCAGCGGGAGGGTTGGCGGGGGTGGCTTCCCCTATGATGTTCGAAGAAATGCATACATACAGACATTGGACGCTCGAAAAAGTGATGATTCAAACAGGGGTGCTATTCAATCTCTGCAAGAAATCTAAAAAGTAACGGGGGGGAGGCGGCAACCCCCCCCATGATGGTTGAAGAAGACTTGATTCAAATAGGGGTGCAATTACTCTGCAAACAATCTAAACAGTAGCGGGTGGGTTGGGGGGGGGGTTCCCCCGCCATGATGTCAAATAAGGTGGTGGTGATGCTGATGATGCGGGAAGCCAAATCCAAAAACCAATAATAAACCAGCGAAAAGCCGCAAAAGCCAAAACGCCACCTGCCGAAGAGGAACTAAGAATGCAGAGGATGCGAAAAGCCAAAAAGCCACCAAAAGCCGCATAAAAGAGCAAAAAGCCGAAACGCCCAGAAGCCCAGAAGCCGAGAAGCTGAGAAGCCGAAAAGCCAAGAAGCCGAAAAACCAAGAAGCCAAGAAGCCAAGAAGCCAAAAGCGGGGAAAAAAAACTAAAAAAAAAAACCTAAAATGAATACCCCTCCAAAAACAAATAACACCCACCACCTGCCCAACAAACTCCTGCGTGCGGATGATGCCGCGGCTCCGAAGAGCGAGCGCCGCCTCAGCCTGCGCAAATTGAGAGGCGGGCTCTCGCAGAAGTGGGCGAGCATTTCCAGGTACCCTTCGAGGCTGATGTTTGGGGGATGCGAAAGGGTTGAAGTGCCTCCCTTTTTGGGGCTGGATCAAAGGGAAGCCAAAGACAACGCACTGAAGAAGCAAATTTCGAAGGTGGAGACCTGGAAGCTTCGATTTCAACCCCACGTGCCAATTGTCCCAACCAGGGACTAAATCATTTTGACAACACCGTGGTCCCTTCGAAAGAACTGGCCTTCGCGTCGGCGCTCTCCTCGTCGCCTTGGCTTCAAAAAAATCAATCAGTTTGCGGTCGAGCAAATGCAGTCGAGGGGACCCCAACCACTTGCTTTGGTTTTCTGTTTCAGGTTCTCCCAGTACGTACAAGCTGTGCTTTCGGGTGGCACAGCCACAAGCAAAGGGCCCGTGCATGGCTTTTGGCTTCAGATCTACCCATCATGCAAGGAGGATCGGCGACCTCTGTTTCCGATTGGGAATATTATAATATCCCCTAACCACCACCGACCCGAACCGGGTTGGACGTTGCCCGCCTGCGGTGTTTTGCCTTGAAGCATTTGAGATATGACATGAGTCCTCTCAAGAAGCAAAGAGCCTTGGACCAAAAAAGAGACGACGGGAATTCTCTCAAAACGAGGATACAAGCCAAAGACTGGGCCGAACCCGTGCCAAGGCGCTGGTGGTTGTCTCCGGCGAATCTCCCCTGGCCCGGTAGACGCAAGCTGCCTGACCGCGACGGCGAGGCAAAAACATCCATCCGATCAATTCCCGCAGAGTGCTTTGAATAGCGGGAACTCCTCCCCAAAAACAACGAGCAAATGGGAGGTTCAATCAGGGGTCAACAGTAGACATTCGAGGGAACCCCACACAACGCAAGGGATTTGACCTTCAAGCAACCCCCTACCCCTGCGTGGGTCATTTTCATCTCTGTGTCCCTAGTGCTTTCGGGCTGTGTAGCTCAGTTCTTTCGATCAATTTGTCATATGCCACGTCTGCCACGTCTGCAAACGCCCCTAAGCTAAAAGAGAAATGATGTTCAAGACTCTTGAGGGTCATGAGGCCTCAAGGAATGTCTAGCCCCCAAGTTCCAGGACCCCATTGCATCCCTGCTAGCCCAAAGTAAGCAAGTCTGTTGACCAGGACTGTGAATCCTTCAAAATGGAGATCCCAATCCAAAAGGAAAAACCGGCAAATCAGAAAAAGACATGGTGATGACTTGCAATAACGATGCTTATTATCCCAAGCAACTATAGCCGCTCGTTGGCTGGGTCAAAACAGAAAACACACTCAACAAAACAAGAGAACCAATGCCACTAGACAACGTGTCTCACTGCATCCGACCTTTCTGTGACGGAGCTCAGTAGGATGTAAATGCTCGCTTGCGGCTAGTGAATTGGGAAACACAACTGTCATGTAAGGTTCAAGTCGCAGTATTCACGACATTCACCAAAAAAGCGACCATGACATTGTTCAACTGACACAATTGTGAAAGGATGAAAAGGTTTCTTCAGTCATTGGCGAAGACTGCATGAATTTGTCTCAACATCTGAAACAAGTAGAAATATGGGGGAATCCTCAAACTGACCCGGTTGCCAATCCGCAACTCCCCAAACGAATCCAAACCACCGATATGACAATTTCACGCCGGCGCGCGCACGCATCCAGCCCGCCACTTCCAAGTCTCTGCCTTCTGCTCCTCTCGCTCCTCCTCGCTTTGGGAGCAATCCTCCTCGAACTCGGCCATGACCTCATGCGAGTTGCTGGAAACAAACGCAAATGTCACCTGGTGCTGACAGTCCCATCCGTTCATGACACGGATGGACACACAAACCTACGCAGTCATGCTGAAGATTGCCGTCTGACCACCTGTTTCCGTTTTGCGGCATATCTGGGGCTTATAAACAGGGCTGCTACATTTTGAGGAATGCGGCTCAGTGCCCAAAGGAGACGTCAGGCAAATCGAGCTCACGCAAATTTCATTCCAAGGCACATCACCAGCCTCACCGAAGACAATGTCAGAGGGCCTCGCTGCGCAAGTGCTTCTGCTTGCGAGTGGGGAAGCTGTCGTTTGTCCACAAAATTACTTATATATTCTTAGGATGATCACCACACAAAATGTACCATCACGACCCTCCCTTTTGATTGGAACAACACCTGGAAGCAAAAAAAGGTTCAGCGGGAACATAGCGAATGAACCAAGGGCAGGGCCGCGCTCCAAACGGTCGGCTTATAGGCCCCATCGAGGGTAGAAAACAGGGTGATGTGTACCGCATAACGTCCCAACCAAGGGCCGGACCAATTCTCACTTCCTGAAATGGATTGGCAAAGAAAAACAAACTGTCTGTTTGCCGCTAGAATGGTCTTCCCAAAGAGTTGAAGTCCAGAAACTGAGGGAGTGAGCATTTGTCCACATATGACCATCATGTGCATGTGCATGCTGCTTTCCGAGTCGTCTCCCAAGTGTGGGTCTTGCCTGAGGCTAATTTGGAGATACACGTGCGTGTGCTATTGCTTTGTTCAATCCGACCATGTGCGGTTGATCCATGGTCAACCCATGAAGCACATCATTTTGAGCAAAAACACATCACCGGCATAATTATTGCGGATCTGCATGTGTGTGTGTGTGTGTGTTTCGTGCAAGGTTACTTTGCAATCCCAACTAATGAATGGCACCTGCAATTGCCATAGCATTGCACCCAAACGCCGCCCCAAAGATGGCGAGCAACGAGCAAATGGGTTTACTCATCAGGTACTGCGGAGCTTCGGGATGCGGCTACCGCGCCTATTGTCCTCGTCAAAGTCATCGCTATCGAAACACAGTGACTCATCTGACCTGGAGCAGGTGGAGCTCGAGTTGCTGATTTAACCACCTCGCCCTTGGCCGAAATTTGGTCGATCCAGACAATGGGCCACTGGGAGTTTCCCAACAGCGAATGGAAAAGCAAGGCTATCTATCCGACTATCCCCCCTGTGCATATATCCCCCCAAAAGAAGACACTGGCAACCAACAAGACTAATGTAGCTCAAAATGGACATGTCGCACCTGCCAGCGACACCGGACAAAAACCACGCGATCTTCGCGATGGACTACAGTAGTTGACCAATCCCCGCCCATCCAAAAGGAGACTGGGACAAAGGTTTGTTTGGTTTGGAGCACTTGGGGTCGGACCATTCCCTACGACAGGGTCCTCAGAGAACACAAAAAACCACTTGCAGACGTTCACTTGGAGCTTGGCTCGTGTTATTCTGGCCCATCCAAAAGTGGATTCTGAGAAGCCTATATAAACCCTAGCAGCTTCAAAATGGGCCGTCATCCAGGTCCGAGCGGCTCGTCCATCTGCGGCACTTGCCGCTGCTGCAGCCATGAAAGGATCACCCCCTGAGCTTCTGGCGAGCCGCCAAACTTCGTGGGCAAGACTTTCCATGGGGCCATGCGCGTCAACCGTGACACTTTCACTTCTGCCCATGGCTGAAAGTGAAGCACACCCAACTTCGGTGAGTCCGTTGCCCACCTCACAGGGTGTTTGAAATCAGGGCTCACATCAACAGATTGGGGTGGAAGATAAGCACCCCTCCGTTCGCATCTTGGCATGTGAGCGAATTCGTTCCAGACAGGTGTTGCAGGTTCTTGGGAATTTTAGGACCAAAGCTCATTGTCCAAAGAAAGTTCTTCAAGCCCTGAGCGCCAAGATCTCCACTGGGCCTCATGAGTTGCGCCCCTTTTTGGCCACTATATCCCGATACGTCGGGATCCTTTCGGGGAGATCCTGCCCCATGGTATCGCAGATGGCGGGACCATCAAACCTCAACCAGTTCAAAACAGGCATCGATCCTTGCAAACTGTGACATCAATCATTCTGTCGGATGCTTAGATGACATATCATTATATCTGTTCTTAAGAAAGGGGATGCGTTTCCGGTTGGACCCTTTGCAGTCTTATCTTGATGAAAAAGAAAATAAAGGGAATAGGTGGTCCCTTAGTCAATCCATAGTGGATCCTTTGTGCATGCATACCTGGCTCAGTCCCAAACAACAAAGCCGCATCTGTAGGAGAAGACAGTGCAAATTGAGAGCGTGTATTGCATGACACAGCGGGTGGGTAGGCAAGCGCTACCAGGTCCAACCCTCAAAAGAGCCCTGTCCCTGGAATTGAGGGTTGGAGCAATCTCAATGTGTGGGGACCACCAATATCCACCAATAAAACACTCCTGAACATCCAAAACACCTAACAAGCTATCTAGCCACTCATTCCAAAAAAATAGTGTTACACCAACCAAACCCTGCCCAACCAACCCCAGGAACGACTCGCGGCCCCTTGTTCTCCCCGCAAGAAAAGAAACAAAAAAACGGCGGGCTGGTTCCGCCTTAGCATCCTGCAGTTGCCGGAAGACCCGTGTGGCGCGTACCTACAGGCCAGATTTTTATTCGGCTTGTGAATTTGGGAACCAGAACGTCCCATGGCTTCGCTTGCGGACTTTTCCTTGGTACAAACCATTGGCAATCTAAGCCCACTTCGCATGTCCAACGGGCCAACAATGCTTCGCCGTCTAACAGAGCGACCGACAACCTCGACGGAGCCCTCAAAAAGCACAAGAGATGCTCTGAGAACTGGAAACACTAGAAGATCGCTTCAGGACTGGGCCAACGACCTGTTCAAACACGTTTGAGCATATTGAACATATCGCATGTTGGGTTACCTTTGAAGGGGACGGCGGTTTGGTTGTTTCAACAACTTGTCAGGACCCTCCAGGTGCCTTGTAAAGTTCCACTTGGGCGATGTCATAACATGAGCTGCCTTTCAAGCAGTACACTCACCAGTCTCTAGGGGTGCTTCTCTTGAGAACTTGCCGGTTTTCCTTGTTTAACAAATAGAGGCATCTAAGGGGCTTTGCAGGCTGTGAAACTACCGAATCCCATCGTCTGATACATCCATCTGGGCTTGCCAGGCTTGCCACCTGCTTCGACACGATGACCCGTTTCAAAGGGAAGGCCCATGCTCCAATTGCCAGCCATTTTGCCTAGTCCCGATCCAGAAGCAGACCAATTGTCTCATTTGTCTGAAACCATGATATTGCTACAGTGCTGGTCGCCTCGCGACTACCCATGTTCCGTATCGGAATCCGGGCCTGGGTGTTGCCCAAAAATACGGGACCCCAAAAAATTGGTGTTCCTCCTGTGGGTTTGCCTTTAGAAACCAACTCAGAGGGGGTTCACCACGATCAGGCACTGCATCCTTGCGGCCCGTGCCGCCCTGACCTGTGGTCATCCACCAGCCCACCAACCGCCCAACCAGCCCCACAGCTTTTCAAGCATGCACCTTCAATCAAAGCCGATTTGGGCGAAAGTCAAGCAGGCGCACTCTTTGGTCAGGCAGCGCCTACCGTGGCGTTGGCTCATCGAACCCCATGCAAAAGCTGTTTTGTTCGTTTGCTAGCTGTGAGACCTCATTTAATGACATCGGGCGTCCAATAGGTAACTTCTCTCATAAGAAGTCCCTCAGATCCTTCCTCTGGCTCTTCAGCAAAGCCCCGCCCTTTGAACATCCTTGAGCTTGCTCTTCAGGGCTCCGTGGCCTGCAAACTCACATGGAATCCAAGGGTTGCCCAGCAAGGAGATGCTTCTGCAAATGAAGGTTGGGTTCTACGTGAATCTGCAGGGGGCTGTAAACAAACTTTGTCCCTCGTGGGCGGAGAATACGTGCCTGAACATTCCACACCTTTGCTGGGTGCCCAAAGCTGGGTCCATTCAAGTGGCACTCTCTTCAAAG
This sequence comes from Effrenium voratum, assembly GCA_963377175.1. NCBI lineage: Eukaryota > Dinophyceae > Suessiales > Symbiodiniaceae > Effrenium > Effrenium voratum. Next base: position 21,336 of record CAUJNA010000300.1, read on the forward strand.
GGCACTTGCCTTTTGCCTCAATTTGGGCGCGGCCTTCTTGCAGGTGCAGACTCCAACTCTGGAAGCCAAATTGCCATAAAGAAGGGCACTGACACATGTTCCCCCCCCACAAATAGGAACGCCCTCAACATGGCGTGCTTTCTGTGGTTTCTTTACACCAAAAAAAGTACCCTCAAAGAAGCACACCCACATAGACCTCAAGTTCCACCATGAACCCAATCATAGCGAGGTTATCATCCACCGTACCTCCCCCAGCCCAATGAACCTATGATGAAACTACTGGAACCCAGAATCAAACCTTAGTATCACCCTTACGTACTATTCTAGGGGTTGATTCCCCATTCTTTTCAACCATGGTTCTTTTCAAAAACCAGCCGTTTTCCCTGCGATTCCGGAGGCTTTCTAGAAAGAAGGATCCCTGGAAAGAATGGAAGGTACCCCTAGAACTATAATAGAACATACCCGATGAACCACGTGGAACCCTCCACTGCTCCGAGGCTCGGCCTTGTCCGGGTGCCACTTCCTCGCTAAGGCGCGGCTCTTCCGGTGCACCTCCGCCCGCGAGGCCCGCAGCGGCAGGTCCAGCCTCGGGTGGCGGAGTGGGCCGTGTAACCCCCGTGGCAACGGGGAGGATCGAAGCGAAAACAAGGGGGTCCCCCAAAACGCAGGCCACACAAGAAAGCCGGTCAAAACCCGGACGAGTAGCCTTTTTTACTTTGATCCTGTCGGCAAACGGTGACCTCCAGCGTTCCCAGACGCATGTCCGCGTTGGATTTCAAGGAAAACGGCTGCTCCAAGCAGGAAGTTGGGGTCCTGGGAAAGCCCAAGGAAGCCGTTGGCCCATGTTCCACCCCGGTCTGATGAGTTTCTTTGGGGAACGGCTCGGAGCAGCCAGATTGTCTTTGCAATGAAGCACCAAACATGCATCCACCAAGTTCTTAGGAGTCCAACATCTATGGTCTGGCCGCCCAACCTCGGCTCAAGTCGAACTCCGACGGCCAGATCCCATGTAGAGGACCAGTGCTGAGGCGCTAGCACTCGATATGCTTCTGCAACCTCAGCTTTTTGGTTCGGCACCCGCCATGTTCTCTTGAGTACTTTGTCACTTGTAATTCATTGCAATCCGTGAGCAAAACAACAAAACGGCTGAACAAACTCAGCCTAAATGATACATGCTGATAACTTGCTGCCAGCGGGGGGACGTGTCGAGTTCCAAAAGGACGGGTCAGATCAATGAGCAGCGCATGGCCTTTGCCACACGGAAAGCCAGGTGTGTAAGCCCTTGTTCCCCACTTGCGACAGCCAGAATCCCAAAAAACGCGGGGTCCGAACAAAATAAATAGAGAAACGACATCCTTAGTGGAAGCGAGTGGCAGTTGATACAAACTCCCGTTGCCATTTGGGATCTGCTCGTTCCGGTGTCATTTTCTGATGCCGTTCGGGAACCTCCTTCATGCTTGGCAGAATCGAGGGAACTCTCACCATGTGGCTGGATGCTATGCAAAACTAGGAGCCTGTCTTGGAACTGTTGCAACCCGGGCCCTTGCGTGGATTTGGTACGACCGACCAAGCACTTACAGCGAACAACCACATTTCGGGCGATAAATCATGGGCAGGTCCCCCCCCAGCCAAGACCCTCCCACCCCGGCGGTGTCCGGCTGCAAGAATTGACTACCAGGAGATTTTCGTCTCTTGATCAGAGCCACAGTCATTCATTGTGCCTTGAATGACCGTGGCTCCCGACATGGGAATTTGATGAGTACGTAACTAGGTCCTCCAGTAGAGCGGTTAGAATAAAGGGTACCCTTTTTCTGTAGTCCATTTTAGCTGGGGAACCCTCTCAACCAAAAAAGGGGTGAGAAAGGGCACCTAGCTGGGAGCCACCAAGGTAATCTCTATCTTTACAGTACTGGGCCTCCCGCCTGCTGCGGCGGCGGAGGGCCATCGTCTTCTCTCTCCGCCCGAACCAAGGCCTGGACATGACTACTTCCCTCTCACTCAGTCGTGCAAAAGGACCCAGAAAAAAAAAAGGTTAACTTTCTGGGCTGCCCTCAGATCCCCCGCCAAAAGTATAACTTTTGGTGGGTGACTAAAACTAGACCAACCCGTGGAAACCAAAAGGTCAAAAGGTCATGTGACAGGCATCCTCATCAAAATTTCACCGGCCATGTGACAGGCATTCGGTACTCCTTTTCCTCCCGAACGCCCCCTTTCCAGCCTGGGCTCCAGCATTCAACCTCGATTCGGGCATTCACATCGCAGCCGTCAGCTGATAGCCATCTGCTGTCTTACACCGTGGATACAGCTCGGCGTGTCTCTAAACGCTGTAACCCCTGAGTTGGGTGGGTTCCTTGTGCATGCCCCTTCAAAACAACCCTCGTATGTCTCAAAAAGACACTAAAGTCTTGACTCAGTCTGAAAATGAAAGCTGGCTCCGGCAGTCTCCCTTGGCTGCCTGGTGGGTTCCATGCTTGTGGGAAGGGAAAGCATCCTCCATTGGCTCAGACATAGCGACAGCTCTGTTAGGCAAAACACAAGTGTCGTCCCAGGGAATCTGGGGGCTAAACAGGTAGTCTAAAAAACCAATATCACATTGGCCAACTTCCTTTTTGGTTTCTCTGATCCACACTCGGGCCTTGGTTCTGTCTTGCACAGTATTGTGTGATAACATGATGATGAGTGTCTCAGGACATGTCTTGAAAAGTTCCACAAATGATGTGGAACAAAGAACTCTGACGATGTGACGAAGTGAGAAATGATGAATCAGGCAGTAATATGAACAGTACTTGGGTACTGATTTCGATAAAGAATACTTCAAAAGCGTGATGTCCGGTAGGTCCAGTAATCATGACATGATGATCACCTCATGGCTTTTCGGGTAGCATGCCTTCAAAGCTGGGACCAAACAACCGGCATCCAAAATGAATCGCCTAAGTACGCCTGAAACATGTTGATCTGACTGATTTTTCCACAACATGCCGATTGAGCCTCACCAACTAAATTGAACCAGAAAAAATGGAATCCCGCTCATCAAATTCCTCGACACAATGAAGGTTAAACCTCACACACTATCTATAATCATGCTTCAATGTCCCCAAGCCTCTGTCTCCCTGCCAAGCGGCCGCTGCCGCTTGCTGTGGCCATGGCTGGCTTTAGGCGGACCTCGACGGTGGCGCGCGGGTGGCTGGCCCTTGCGCGTTGAAGCCTTTGAGCTCGTCACTCTCTTGAACGTGCCGTTGGTTTTGATGTGATGGCATCCACTTGTTGGCTTGGAACGGAGAGTTCTGGGCAATCTGGCACTCAGTGACATGATGCAAACACCTCCTGACAAATAGCAACTGGTGGATTGACTGGGACTGGGATCTGTCGGTTGGGTTAGCACATTTGACATCTGCTGACTGCAACGACAACCACGACATTCGTCTGGCTATTCTGGCTGTCAAACACTGGGCTCCTGGTATTTCGCAGCATATTATCATGTACTTTGAGTTTCACTTGCTTGAAAATCCTGATCCCCTCCAAACAAAAGCAGGGAACTAGTCCTGCCAGTTCTGCTGATTGGGTTGGTCACACTGACCTTCTACAAAAGTAAATCACTTGCTTAGTGGACATAGTTCCAACAGAACGGGTGAGTTTGGTCACGCCTTCGCCGCGCGGGTTCGGATTGGATCCAAAACGCCAAAACGAAAGGCAACGTTTCAACCCGAAACGCGCTTGGCGATTCCTTGCGGCGAGTGGTTCTGGGAAACGCAAACGCGTTCCCAGGCAGAGAGAGTGACTCAGTGGGTGATAAATTGGTGACAACTGAATCAATTTGGGTGATAAACTCATTTGGAGAATTCAATTGGGTTCAATTTGGGTGAATGGGTTATAATCAACGCGAAATGGGTTCGTTCGTTCAATTTGGGTGAGTGAAAAGAGCGAGTGACTCAGCGTCCCGTCCGGTCCTCGGGCTCGGGCTATGTACAACTCGGGCGGTGTGACTCGATGGCAGCTCCTGCTTTGCCTGGCGCTCGGCTTGGCTGCGAACTTGTTGGATCTAAGAAGACTAAAGGAAATGATTCTTCGTGTTTGCCGTGGCAAGGTCATGGTTCGCTGTGAAATAACAATGCTTGTCATGGTCCGCCCGAAATACTCATGAGTGGAACATGCATCATGAGATACATAGGCCCTTCATGGCCCTTCACTTGCAATCTAGAAAGGCTTCCCGGAAAGCAGCGAGCTGACACGGCTGGCGCGACATGGTACAGCAGCAAGATCCATAGTGTATCAAAGCTGTGCCCGCCAGCTTCCCGTGGAAGGGGAAAACGGGGAGCCCTTCGTTCGGTGGATAAAATTTAAGAAAAAGCCTCCCCAGGCCGGGGGAGAGGGTACAACAAGCTCTGCATCCCGCACACGATCCCGCAACTTGGAAGTCCTTGGCATCCTTTTCAGCACTCACACCTGGGATGCGAGCAGGAAAATGCAAGGCATCACGATAGATCTTGAGAGGATTGGTGCCTAGTATCTCTCAGTGATTCATCGGAAGCTATCGGGTTATGGCACCATCCTGCCCCACAGTGGTTGGCTTCAGGCTTTGGCATTCTCGATGAATGTTGTGTGCATAGGCACCGACCAATCACGAAACATATCCAAGTCCCCTACGTCATCCCAGATAGGGGCATCGTGCCGTCTACCAACTCACCCGGGTGTCGGGTGGCCCTCAAAAAGATCCGATCACGTGTTTGTGTATGCCGTATCCTGGGGAGGGGTAAGATTAAATGTTAACTGTTAGACTGCTTGGCAGCGGTGTCTTGCAGATACGGTCAAGTTAGGTTGCCTTGGACTGCTTGAGGCATCTAGTTGTGCAACGGGCATTTGACCACGCCAATGTCAGACTTGCAGCGTGAACATAGATGGCACCTTGCCAGCAGTAAAATATCTGGGTGCTGTGCTCCGCTCCGCTTATTGGCATCTCCCTGATCAGAATCAGACTTTGGTCTCTATGCAACGATCACAAAAGATATATACAGCTTTCTCACACGCGAAAGCTGGCAGAAAGCATCCGAAAGCAATAAGCTCCTAGAGACCGGAGACGCTGGGCCCCGAACTGCCGGCAGCCCCCTCAGAGTCATCAGCTGGAAAGCCTGTCCCATCGTTCCCGCATTGAAAACCGGAAGACTCCCCTTTTACGCAGGGAAGCAAGTTGATCAAACTCCTGCCAATGGATCCTTGAAAAGTTCATTGAGCTCAACTACACTCAAATTGTTAGAATGCCTAATTAGGGACCGCTGACCTCTGGCACACGTCCGAGAGACTCCATTCCAAACAATTCTGGGGGCACGGGTGCCTGCAAGGAAGCTTTAGGGCAAACTGTCCCCAACTTTTGGCTTTCAGTGCAAATACCAAGGCGCGCTCGCACACGTGCGCGCGTGCGTGGGTGTTTGCCTGTGTGTGTGTGTGCGTCTGTGTCTGCGTCTGTGTGTGTACGTGTGTCTGTGTGTGTGTGTGTGTCTCTGTGGGTGTGTGTCTCTGTGTGTGTGTGTGTGTGTGTGTCTGTGTATATGCATGTTGGTCTGTGTCTCCTGTGTGGCGCTTGCCTGCCTGCCTGCACTCTTGGTTGCTTGCTTGTTTGCTTGCTCCCTCGCTCGCTGGTTGGTGTTTGTTTATTATGTGTATGTGTACAGACTTGGACTCTCGACCGAGTGGCTTCCAGGCTCCAAACTCCTGGTTTGTAAAGTGTCCGAAACCAAAACCACAAGGAATCTGTTGTGTTATGACTCCCAGAACGATCCAACTCACACAACATCAACAAGATCTAACAAGGCCGAAGAACAAAGCCAACGGCTTAACAGTTCTGTCCTGTTCTTTGTTCGACAGCACCATTTCGGCTTCTCCTCGAGGTCTACGGTTTGTTCAGGAAATAGGCCCATCTGCCCCGTCGCGCAATTTCTTTTGCCCGCTGCCGCACGAAGCTTGCCCAAGGCCCAGCTGTCCGGGTTGGGCCAACTCTATGTGACGTGGCCAACCCGGCTTCAGAGCTCCTAGCAGAAGATTCATCGGCTGTCGACACTGCCGCCCTGCCGGTTGACTTTGCCGTAAGGCTACGTGCGAGGCAATCTTGCGATGCGTAGACATACTTTGCAAGACTCCTACTCATCCGGGGCAGGTCAGGTTCTCAATCCCATGCCGTCGACATGTCCCGGCTGTGGTTTTGCGATGCATCAAAATGTCCTCCTCGAAGCAAGGCATTCCACGCTAGAGGACGCTAAGAGTTCCATGCTGGCTCTCCTGATCGCGAAAGCTCTTCTGGGAGTCTTCCCATTTCCAGCACATGAAGATCTCTTTGAGCTCCAATCAGAAGGCCCGGCCGGGTGTCTGAGCCCAAGGTTGGACTTGGATTCTGCCTTAGGGTCCAGGGAAACTCCAGAAGCGATGCCGTCAAATCCATCTATGGCCGTCTTCTACAGGAAGTGAACTCCTATTGACATTTGGATTCCTTTGGGTGTCCCCTTAATCAACGTCCAAAGTGGGTGCACCGACAACCCCAAACTGGGATCCCAAAACGGTTTGGACCCACACCCCACCTGGCCGCGATGTCAGCCCCCCGGAGGTTCTGCCGCCTCAACAGCCATGGGACCCTTTGGGATGCTGCCGCAGCTTGTGCTCCGCCAGACTTGGGTGCCACCACCTGGCAAGCCAAAGGGAAGCCAAGGGAAGCAGCGAAGCATTTGGATGGATCTAAGGGTTTTGGTATTGCACCCTGGGAATACACCCACTATTGACCCCAAATAAAGCAGAATGGATGCGCCTTTTGGCCAACTGGAGAAGGCTATGAGATTTGCCTACCCCTTGGTCAGCATCTAGGTGGGGATTGATGTCGACCTCCCAATTGTGAGGAGGTTCCCTATTGAACTTCATAGCCATATCACAACAGAGTACTTAAAGAGTACCAAAAAAAACAACAGGGAGACGGATTGGTGCACATTTTGCAAAAACGGCTGCCAATACGGCGTGTCTCTGTGTTGAGGGTACTGTTTGGGGGTTGATTTGAAGGGAAGCCAAAAGGAAAACAATCTATTCTGAGACAAACCCAGAAAAAAAGAAGAAAAAAACGTCTGCAGAAGGAAACCTCTCAGGAAGTACTTGACGAACTGACTGTGGTTGATTCCCTTGAAAGCAACTCTGGGAGATCGAAGGCGAAGCTCAGAGCGGATCGGTTCATGTTGGATCCCACCTCCAGAAATAGGGTTGGGTTTTTGTTGGTGCACTCCTCCCACTTCACTTTTGAGACGGTGGGGATATGGCCATGGGTCAAAATCCAAATCCCCCCAGTGAACATCCCAATCCCCACTAGAATAGGTTCTAACATGAGTGGTGACTTCACCTACCAACCCAAAATGGGATCCCAACACGGTTCTGACCGCCACAGCCATATTACTTCGCTTTTCGCAGGTGTGAACCTCCAGCCCCACTTTCGCCCGCCTGTCTCGGATGAAGTACTCATCCACCTGAGACCATCCCCGGTACCAAACGACGGGGGGATTGGGCGGTGCGGGGGGTAGCCAATTCCATGTCCGGGTGGGGGATGTTTCATGGCCAAATTAAGATCCTGGTGGGTTCAGCATGAAAGACTTCCCTAGCAAAGGGAACCATTTCTCGCTCGATCATGGGCTCCCTTCAACAACTACTAAAAAACGGGGGTCACTGAGGAACACGCCGACTCCCTCGATGTTTGTCAATCAAGACCGGTTCCACTCAAATCAGGGAAAATAATAGCCTAGATACGAGCTCTCTTACAATGAAGAGCCCCCCATGTTGGATGACGTTTCAGAGAAAACAACAAAGAAAGGACACAAGTCTTGGGTGTGCCTTGCCCATTTCTGGCAACATCAACAGCAGAGGCCCATAAACGCGGGAGCCTATCATGAGCCCAACAGCACATTGAACGAATATGTGAAACCCATCCACGGATAAATTACACTGTTTAACCCCTGAAAATTGAGATACATTGGTCATGGCCGATGTTGGTATGACAGCGATGGTTATTTTCACAACCGGCTTCGCTGTACTTGGTATGCTTGCAAGCTGATCAAAGAGCATTGTGATTTAGCTGCAACCTGTTTTCGTTGGGGTATTGGTTTCTGCAACCATTTGACTCATCTCGGCCAGGGTATTTTTAGTGTCAGTGCTTGGTCTGGCTTGTTCTGTAGCCCTCTCAATAGTACCGAGGCCTGCTTCAGCTTGTCTTGCTAGCGAGCCTTACAACCTCACAAACTTTTTTGAGGTTCGCCAGACCCCGGATCTGTTTCTTCAGGCGTGCCAAGGGGTTTTGCAGTCTTCGCCAGGCAAGGCGCTCCGTTGTTCTGCACGGGCCGGCGCCTGTAGCCGTGGGCCTCCAGCAGCGCGATCAGCTCCAACCCCTTGGCGCGGAAATCCGAGTGGTTGCTCTGCGGGGCGCCCCAGGTCTCGATGATCCTCGGCTTGACACCGGCGACAAGTTTTGGGTATAAAGAGCCCCACGGGCTTTTTGGATCGAACGCCGGTCGACACCAACCAGTTCCCCATGTTCAGCCTTGGGGTAGAAAGTGTGCCATTGAACAGCGGAACTGCTGTGGAAACCGAAGGAAACCAGAAGGAACAGAGTAAACACATTCTGAGGATTGCAACCTCGTAGGTCAACCTCTCCGTGACCAAACCTGAGCTTCCAGTGTTCACCCGCCCACCTCGGAACTCCGGCCCAGTCCGATTGGGATTTGGGTTCCGTCCCCGTACAAACTCAACGGGCGCTCTAAAAAGGACCTAAAGCAAAAAGGGGGTTTGGTGCCAATTCGATTCAGCTCACCCCGCCCTGCCTTTTTCACCAGAAAAACAAAAACACTGGATTTGACGGGTCTTTTCTTTGACCTGCATGTTGGACCCCCCAAAAAAAATATTCACCACTCCTCCCACCCATTCCCACCACTTCCCTCCCCACTGGCCGTGCGCGTTCGAGGCGCCAGGCGCCCACCTCGAAGGACTCCCAGGGGAAGCGGCGCAGCGCCTGCAGCTCGAAGCCCTCCACGTCCAGCGAGACCAGCGCGATGAAGCCCGGGCTCCGCGTGCGGTTCAGCAGCCCCGGGAAGGAGATGGTCTCCTGAGAGCTCGCGCTCCAACTGCGAGGCGTCCAACAGGAAGCCCCAAAGGACCCCAAATGGAATTGAGATGGAATTGCTCTGACCGAATTCGTGGTGCGAGGCGTCCCAAAAACGGGAAACCCCCGAATGACCCTAAAGTGAGTTGAACTGTCCTTTGCTGTGCTGGTGAGAAGAACCACCACTGGGAGTCGGCGCCATCTGGAAGATGGGCGCAAAGGGCACTTTGTCGAGCTCTACAAACTTAGGTGGAGATGCGCTAGGTGTTTCCCGCCAATAGCTATCAAATTCAGCTGCAAGCCCTTGTTTGGGCAAGGATGGTGTCATATTACCAGAGAACAACGAGGCGCCCTCTTGCTCAAACAGCATTGAAGCCAAACCGACATGAATCTTCAACCTGATTCGTAAAGTCCCAGGCAAATGTCGCAACGTGACCAGTAACGTGGACAAAAAACAAAAATGCGCTTTTGGCATCATATCCTCGAAAGGGTTACGCCAACGACTTACTTCCATACTTTCCCTTAGGGGTCCAGGCTAAGTAAACTCGATGACCCAACCAGGCGGGATCGATCCGCTGTGAGGCAGCGACCCTTTTCAGCTGCTCTCGGGGCTGCAGCTGATGTCTCGAGTAGTCCCTCGAAGAATTGGAGTGGCCTGAATATCCCCACCAAACAGGAAGCGTGAGTGCAGTAACAGCTGAGGTTTCTATTGGTTTGGGGGTCAACGCTGCCTTGCTTCCAGCTTGGCTTCACTGAGATTCTTCGCTTATCATCGAATCAACCCCGTCCGCAGTCGGATTCACCTTCTGGCGCCTGCGTGTTTACAATATACCACCTGAACTAGTTAAGCAAACTTCTCAGGTGAAATTTGTTCAAAGTAAAAAAAGACATCTAGGTCCTCCAGTAGAGAGGATAGAATGAGGGTACCCTTTTTTTTCTGTAGTTTATTTTAGTTGGGAAACCCTCCCAACCAAGAAAGGGGTGAGAAACGGCACCTAGCTGGGGGACCTAGACATCTTTCTTCCGGACCCGGTCCCGGTTCCCTCCCAGCAGCCGCATGTGCTGCCAGGTCGCCACCCCGTCGCTGGAGGTCCCGCGGATCTGCCGGAGCTGGCCCAAACCCCCGAAGTCCACCTGCAAATGGGGGAGGTGTCCCCCCCCAAACAAGGGGAGGTCCCGCCGTCCCGGCCCCACAAAAATTTAAATAAGGATCCCTCTAAAAATGAGGCGTTGGTTATATATACAGTTATACAGTATACATATGATATCACATTTTGAATGTTGATCTGCAAGAGTGTAATGGCAAAACCAAGGCCGCCACAGCCTGAACCCCCCGGCTTCCCGCGGGACCGGGGCCTTCTTGCCATCGGTGTCAGACATTGCGTTGGGGAAGAGTTGGCATGTGCGGCCTTCGAACCTCGGCCGTGGAACCGGCATCCTGCGGAAGAGGGTGATGAATCCAAGCTTTGCTTGGGTCAGGAAACGGATGGAAGGCGCACACACACACACACCAAAAAGAAAGACGACAAAGAACTCAACTAGAGTAGATGGAGATGACACACACGCGCACACACCGTTGCGAACATTCTCACGCACACACAAACGCGCGATATTTGGACACATCAACCCACCCGAGTGATGGACAAACCGTCGCGCCAGTTGGCTTTCCTCCCACATCAAGTGGCTTTTAAAATCCGCGGGGCATGGCCGGAAAGGGCTCCACGCAGGCGCCGGTCCAGCCCCGCTCCTGACAAAGGAACCCACACAAAAAAACAGACACACACACACACACACACAGGACACACACACACACACATCAACGCAATAGATGGTAGGGAAAACAGCCCGTGCTTCGGCAGGGCCAACACGCTCAACGGCCACGGGCGCCATCAAACGCGAAAATCCAAAAGGTGTGCCAGCGAGATTCTATGAATTTGGACAAGGTCTACCTCAGCTTGTGCCGCCCCAGCTGAAGATCATATCTTGGGTTATGGCCCACCCATATTTGGCGAGCCTTGTAATCTATGCTCCAAACAGGTCCCAGTTTTGGGGGCCCAGGATTGAGTTTCTTGTTGATGCTTTCGGGGGCAACTTCATGACGCCGCAACGGAAAACACAACTCATGTATGGATCAATGACAATGTTGTTCCCCTCAATGACAAGACTCGGCCCCTGGTTGTAGGAATGTCCTACCCAAAGTAGCAGTATGCTGCCAGACAAGTTGTCCGTGGCTCCTTTTCTGAAACTACATTCTGGCGGCTCTCGCGCATTCAAAGACAATAAATTCAGACAATTGGAGACAACATATTCTCACGCAAGGATCTTCACTGTAGGTGAGCTCGGTTTGCCTGGTGGTAAGCTCGCTGCCCTTTGTGCAGATCTCTGACTGTCGGAAAGGCCCCCCTAACCTTTAACGATGCAAATGAAAGCTTGTCAAAATGCGTGTCTCCTGTTCGGACCCCTCTAAAGGCAGGCCCCACATGAACCATGGCCCAAACGGGACCGGTCCCTTGATTGACAACCCAAGTCGATCTCCTCCAGCAGCTTTGTGTTGGAGCACCAAACCCCGTTGAAGGCGCCGATGTCCAAGAAGAAGGGGTCCTTGAGCCGAGGGAAGTATCTGATTCGCCAAGGTCTCACGGCTGAACAAAACTCATGGCGCCCCTTCAAGCAAGTCATGTTTTTCAGGGGGCCTCAACAAAAAACACCCTTCGACAAAATCATTGTCGCAGGCTTGGCAAATCTTTGAAGCCACTGATACCGAGCAATGCCTGTGCAAAATAGATACAAAGGTCGCCACGCGTCACCTTCCCTCTGCGTTGGTGCTAACACGGGGCAGCAATTTAAAACAATTCAGAAGGGGATCTAAATGCAGTATTGGGAGGGGTAGCCAATTTGCACAAACGGAGGTCAAAAGTCTGTCCCTCGCAATAGAATCCTGGAACTCTTCTGAGACCCTGAGTGTTGACTGGGTTTTTGAATAAAGGATAATAAAGGCATCCCCTACACGGACCCATTAGGGCATGAGAAAACCTCTTCCAAACACCAAGGCGAACAGTGGAACGTCCTTCCATCGGTTCAGGTTCGCCACCCGCAGAGCCCAGGTGTCCTGATAGTTCTGCCTCAGCTTGCAAGTCTCAGGTATGGCAAAGAGCCTTTGCGTTCCTTTCAGGAACAAGTTGCGAGGGTGGACTTCGCGCAAGGCCCCTTTTAGGTCATAGTTGGCCACGTTTGGATAGCTTACTTAGTACATCCAATTCCAAATTGTATCGGTATGGTTTGACCGCTTTTGGGCCTGTTCGCGCTGTCGCAACCAAACTCCCAGTAGCCAACCTGTTCTTTTGCAAATGGTGTTTGTTTGGAGAGTCGGTGCCCATAGAGGTCCAATGGCTTCAGTAGCGCCAGGGAAGACAAACATCCGTTGGCAGAAACAATGGCAAAGGCTTTTTGAGACCATCACAAGCAGACCAAACCTGGTCAAAACGGTTTCTTTCGTAGCCACATTGAGAACGTGCATCAATTCCCCATCTGGGCCCAGTACGCCAAAATCCCCTTACAATATTATATAACCTCTAGTTGAAAAATAGCCGCCTCGAACAATCTAACGCAGGGCGCGCGGGGTTGCTATGCGAGGCATGAAGGAAACACAAAAATTGCATGGTGCGCAATGAGTGCATGCGAATCATCGGGCGGCTCCGCTGCATTGCGTCTGAGCTGCGCAAAGGTCCCGTCTGAGCCGGGCACGAAGACCAAGCGCTGCCAGAAGGGTACGGCACCCGAGTACCCCAGCTGCGTGAAACTTAGGAACCCGTCCTCCAAGGGTTGGCTTTTTCGGCCTTGCCATGTGTTTTTGCTTTGTCCTCTTTGACTGTGTTGTGCTATTTGTTGTTATTTGTTGTGGTTGTTCCTCGTTGGTTGGTTGGTTGGTTGGTGTGTGGCCAGCACATGTTAGTGAGGCCAGGCCCGCGCTTCCCCCCCGGCCGAAGCTTGGGGTTCAAGCCGGCCGGAAAAATAAACGCAGCCAAGGCACAAGCCGTACCATGGGGAACCCAAGGCCGGCGCAGCTAAGACAGGGGCAGATGGTGGAAACAGGGGGGCCTGAGCATGAGTAACAAAGAAAACGCAGGAACAGAAGCATGCAAGGCACCCCAGAACAGGCCCGGTAGGATGTGAGACCTTCCCGAGCTCAGGCCAAGGCAATGGCAGGCTCGCCTGCAACGACGGTCAGGACCATCCCCCCTTCCCGACGCAGATTCTCGATACAGAGGCGAAAGCCAACTGAAAGGCCAGGCGGAGAGCCGAGAGCACCATCACAGGCGGCTAGCGCCGCGGAGACTGTGACAGGGTCGGATCTACGTTGCAGGAAGCGGTACAGCCATCGCTTGATGCGACGGTTGCTGAGCACAGGCGGCTGAGCCACGCCATGACCGGCTCCTGGATGGACCTGACTAACCACCGACTCTATGTGCGCACTCAGGGCTGCCTGCAAAGGAGGATGAACTGGACAGAGAGGTGAGGCAGCAACTGCAGACAACCAAGAGAACGCACAGTCAGGGCAGAGCTGAACGACGTGAGCCGCGGACGGCAGGTACGCTGCATGAGCGCCACAGTTCCAACGACAGTGAGGCCGGAAGTGGATACAGTGGTTGCAGCCACGACACACAGCATCCCCAAGCCCGTGACACCATGAGCAAGGGAGAGGCTCGGGCGGGGCCGGAGCCAGCCGCGCCCGCCCGCACGTGGAACACAGATCAAGGGCAGGGAGAGGGCCAGGAAGCGCAGGACAGGCGCACTGCGTATGAAGGATCTCAAGAGCAAAAGGCCAGGTGACAGCGCATCCCCACTCAAGCGACATGCCGGTGCGGACCGGGACCCCGCTGGCTTGGGCCAACCGCACGATTTGCTGAAGGGTACGCTCCGAAAGGCGACATCCCAGCTCAGAGGACAGGCGTGAACACATAATTACAAACGTTAACGCGAACCACCTCAAAGATGACAACCCCTCCAGGGGATGTGCTCCACGCCTGGTAGCGCGCCAGCGGAGAGGGGACACCTGGACGGATACCTGCCATTGCTGGCTCGGGCTGCGGCGCCGAGCACGCTTGCATGGAGCGCACGCAGGACGCCACGAGCCCAGTCCGAGCAGAGTATTGCCAGCGAGCGGCCCGAAGACCACACAGCAAGACAGCAGTGAAATCAATAGCCGGCCGGAGCCTGTCCACAAGTGACCGGTGCCTGGCCTGCTCAGCGGCGAGCTGGGCAGAACTCAGAACGCGCGCAAAGCCTTCAGCTGCGTCAGGCAAGGCATCATCCGGCACAGGCGTGCCCCGAGCTGCCTGGAGGATGGCACGACCAAGTGCAGCAGGTAAAACACCGCGGTGGGCGAGGTCACATTCCCCCTCAGCACATACCGCTGCCGCACTATGGCCCCCAGTGTCGGCAGAAAGAATGACTTCCCGGTCCAGCGTGGGACAAGCCAGCGCCAGGCTGAGAGCAAGGGCCAGCGGGCCTGCACCTCCGGGGCAACGCTGCCAATGATCGTTCCCAGACCACGCGCCTGCACATCCCTGTGCCACACGTGTGCAAGGCGGAGCATAAGACCATGGGCATTCAGCTGATCCAGCCGCTGTTCCAGCACATCGCGGAGTAGGTCGACCAACGGCTTCATGACAGAGCAGCTCATGATAACATGCCGAGGTGTGCCCGGCAAAGCCCTGCAGAGCGGGCAAGTGCGAGGGGAGGCAAGGATATTACGCTCGTAGAGGTGGCGGGCAACTGACATGAGTTGCGGGTCAACTTTGATACGCTCAGTCCATCCGCCCCCAACGAGACGGACGCAGCGGAACAAGGTAACCGAGAGATCCACCGAAGGCTGATCATGCGGGAGGCGAAGCGGCGAAGTGGGGACGAAGCACCAAATCCTGGACAGGAGGTGTAGAAGGACATGTCGAGAACATCCGAGAAGACGCAGCCTTGCATAGCAGCGATTTTGCCCTGAACCGGGCGCTTCCGCCATTCCATCAGAGCCTGCTGACGAAGGACGCCTCGTATTGCAGACCGAGTGGGGGATGTGACCATGGCCTGATGGTAGCAGAGAAAAGCAAACGGGCCCCCAGACGGGAGACGTGCGGCTGCGCACGCGCGGTCCTGCGCCTCATTTCCAAGCACAATGAGATCCATGGGGACAGGGACGCCGGACTGGTGGCTTTTCACGTCCACCCCAACCAGCCCATATTGGCAAAAAGGGATCTGGCAAAACCATGCAAGATGGCCCTCATGTTGCCGCCTCACGTTCCACTGGTCAGGGAAGGGCGTCTGATGCATTCGCCATCCTGGAGTGCGACCAGGACAGCCCGTCCAACCACGGCGGAGCCGGTCCAGTAACCAGAACACGCGACAGGCCAGTGGGGCATGAGCTGAGCGAAGGAGGGAGGCATCCACGTCGCGAGGGGAGGCAGCACGAAGAAGTGAGAAAAGAGCACTTCGGTCAGCGACAAATAGGTTCCAATGCCCCGGCTCAGCATGGCGCAGCACAGAAATCATTCCCATTAGCTCAGCAGTACTCCCGACCACAGCACAAAGGCATCCAAGAAAGACGTCCGAGGGTCTGCGCTCGCCCAAGGGTCCTCCCAGGAGTGGAGGCCCCAATCTTCAGGTAGAGGTGGCACAGCAACGCCAGGACGGAACAGAGCATACTCAACTCGCCAATCCCGCTGGCTTTCTGCCAATGCCTGAGCCACTGCAAGAGAGCACTCTGCTGGGGAGAAAGGAAAGGCGGCAGGAAGAACGTGACTCCACAGGGCAAGATCCGACCAAGTGGATCGAGGACGACCTCAGCCACAAAGGCCGCAAAGATCCGCCGCAACGAGTTGGCATCAAATCCAACGCGAGCAAGCATAAGAGAAGGCCTTGCCAACACGGGCCGGAAGGAACCAACTAAAGGTTGGGAGGAGGGGCATGGCAATGCGTTCAGGACCCGCGCTGTGATGCGGTCCGGCTGAACACACACATGGAAACCGTATGCTGCAAGAAGGCGGAGGGCCAGCACGACGAGACCACCAAGCGCTTCAGCCTCGACAGGCGGAGCATTGAGAGCATCGCGCAAGGCATCACGCGCAAGCACCGAGGCTTCTGACCTTCCTGATAGCAGCAGGAGGAGATCCGCACCAGCAGCGGCAAGGATACTTTCAACCACCGAGGGGAGTTGCATTCCTCCGCACGACTTGGCCGCAAGGAGGCTCATGCGTTCCACAGTAGAACGCACACCCATTCCAGCCAGAACGAGGTTATGGAATGCCGCATCCACTGCGTGCAGATCGGACGGCTGCGGAAGGCCAACTAAGGGAACGTAACCGACAACGCCCCGCATGATCCATTGGAAGAATGCAACACGTTCGTCCCAAGGTATGATGCGAGGCGTCGTCGGGAGCCATGTGCCGAGATGCCGCAGGGCAGCTATCTCACGTGGAATTGGGCGTGGTTCATGCCCAGTACCAAGTTCGGCCTGACCAGGATCTGGATCTGTAGGTTCACTATTGGCTTTCTCATGCGCCTCAATGGCTTCTTTGCGTACCAAGGCTAGTTCAACCAGGAAACCCAAGGCCTGCTGAAGCTGGGCACGTTCTTGCCGTTTATGGTCAGCGACTGTATCAGCCAGGGCCACCGCAGCAGGTGTCTCTGTACTAAGTGCTGTATTTGCGAGTCTGTCTGCTAGGTGGTTGGCAGTGATGCCCCACCAATCTAGCGTACTAACAGCCATGGCGGAGTCACGATGCGCTTTGATCTTATGTACAGCAACATAGCCTGCGGGCCACGAATCCCAGATAGCCTGCGCGAGATCATGGTTCATACATGGTTCTGGCAGGGCCAAATGGCCTAGTGACTTCCAGCAGTGAAGACGTGTCACTAAGTCAACGGCCGCCTGGCAATCCGTGTGAATGTTCACAGGTAAGTCGGAGTCCTGCACACGAACAAGTTGCATAGCCGCCCAGATTGCACATAGTTCGGCACGTAGCGGTGATTGGTGTCCGGGGCAGAGTCCGCACGCAGCACACAGCAATCCATAGGGGATGGCAGTCCCATTGCCCGGGCCTGCGGCGACGTTAAGGCGATCGTCATCACTTTGATACACATCTTGAATCACGCCCCAAGCAGCACGGCTGGCTGCCGGTATACCAGGCGATTGGCATGTTCCATCAGTGTAGAACGTCCAACATACCACATCTCTACATGGTGGTGGATCAAGCTGGGGCAGCTCTCTGCCTTGATAGACAGCACGTAGGATGGGTTCTGCTGGACATTGGTGAGCCACCGCAAGGTGTGTCCATTCGGGTCTCTGGTCACGGAGCCAAGTGACAGTATCAGGATGGCGAGTTCTGCATGCATCACCAACAGGGCATTCGAACACTCTATGTTGCGTAGTGTCATGGCTTTGACACAGAGCACAGTACTGATCAGCCCACTGAGGTCCCCATTTGTGAAGTTTTTGGGCGCCACTCACAACGACACCCGTGATATTCATGACTGCACTTTTCTGCACATGGCGTGGCAACGCTTTGAAAGCTTCACGTGTGGTATGCAAGTCAAAGGGTACTTGAGTCGGAACTCCTTTACGGCTACCAACACCTTGCATGATGCGACAGGTCCACACATAGTGAAGGGAACGTACAAGCTCAGTCTTATCCACACACTGGATGCGAAAATTGATGCCAGCCGTACCACTGACCAATCCTGTGGGACCCAGTGTGAGCCCAACTTCACGAAGATACAAGGCACACGACGATGCCGAGCCAATAGCACGATCACCATCAAAGGCATGGACACGTTCACAGAAGGCCATCACGCGATCGGGTGACTTCCAATACCATCGTTGGAGTGCTCGCAGCATATTAATGACCACATACAGAAGCGGATCAACCAAGTATGAGGACACTGCCGCACATGACACGATCGTCGAGGCATTGTGCCACGGGCCAACCAAGGCCGTAGTAGCTGCGCGCCTGAGCTTAGTAAAATTGGCCGGTCCCATGAACTGGAACTCCAACCCATAGAGAACTTTAGACCATATTCCACCTGTGATGAGTCTCGCACGGACAGCAAAGTCAGGGGTTACACGATACACTCGGTAGGCCATGTCAGCAGCAAGTTGTACCCTCGCATCAAAGTCACATGCAACTATCCTACGTGTATAACGAAAGAGCACTCCAAGGTCTTTGGCATGGTCAACAATGGACACTTGGTCAGGTAGCACTTGGTAGTGTGTCAAGATACCCTGCCATGCCTGACGCATGGGCAGATCAGTACCCCAGCACCAAGATTTATCAAGTGCAACCGGCATCTTGAATGCATCAGTAAGGTGCTGCATGCGTCCAAAGGCCTCACTGTGACACTGTGCAGATTGTGATGTCCAGGACCAGTTATCCGCATACGCGGTGGGGTCAACACCTGCGAGTTTGAGGAATGCATGGAAATGGAGGCAAATGGCAAGCATACACAACACCGACATGCCGTCACCTTCCGGTATACCACATGTCGAAGGTATTGCGGCATCAATGCGGCCCCCTACTACTGGCCAGCGTTGCAAGTCGTACAGCGACCGTATCCAAGTCAAGGAGACCGCCTTAGGAACACCCAAGCGGCACAAGACCTTGTACGCCAACTGGCGACCAACAAAATTAAAAGCCTTACGAAGGTCCAATACAAACCCACCAAAGGAGACGCGTTCAGCCAAACATTTTTCCAAGCGGTCCTGGGCATCTAAGGTGATATCTTCGACACCGCGCCCTTTAAGGCCACACGAGATACCTTCGGGAAACCATTGGGACCAAGAAGGAATGATGCTAGACGAAATAAATCGACTAAAAAGGCGATTAAGGCACCCAAGCACGGTGATAGGGCGTGTGTCGCCAATGGAATTGGCATCCTTACTCTTAGGCAAGAGTATGAGTTTGGCTTGCATAGCAGCATCTGGCCAATGGCCATCCTGCTGGACCCGCTCCATCAAGCACGCAAGATGTTGCAACGCAGGTTTAGGTAGGAGTTTGAATTCTTCAAACTCCAACCGTCAGCTCCACGTGCCTTATTGTTGGGGAGAGTCTTAATAATGGAGATCCACTGATCAATGTCATGCCATTTGATTTCAATTTCGGGAGAGTCAATAGCAAGCTCATCAAGGATGCGATCAGCAGCATCCCAGTCTTCACTGGGCCAGTCATGGAACGAGTTGTCACGACTCCAAATCGGCTTCCAGTAATCATCAATGGCTGAGGTAAGGTTTTCAACTGTGTTGAGGACACGCTTGAAGGAAAAGGTACCTGCAGTGGGAACGACCCCTTCGAGAAGCTGAGCATGCACAATGGAACCACGCACTTCGGTCACAATCAGTTCAGCAGCACCAAACCGACACTTGGAGCCACATGGTATATCACTCGGCTCATCAAGTTTCAGTCTCAGTGTACCTTTGGGAGAGCGGACAATTTTGGCCTGAGAGGAACAAGGCTGCATTACCCATGTTACCGGGGGCACAGATTCACCTTTGATAGCGCGAAAGTGCTCACGGAGGCCACAAGCTTGTGCATCATGATCGTTGGCGGCTTGGCGGGCCGCCCTCCTTGCTTTATTAGCCATGCTCACAACTGCGTTGGCATCGTCACGTGCGACAGCCAGGAGTATATCAAGCTGGGTAACGTCGGGGCACTGTGTCGAGTACACAAATATATGTGCGTTCGTCGCGAGCCATTTGGGCCACCCACGTTGGTATCCGGGTGCGACTGTGATAGCATGCCAAAGTTCTTGCAGGTGAAGCCATCTTCTGTACCTTTCATATTGATGCCAACCATGCGAGTCAAAGGCACGTCTCATGGTCAACAAGGTGGACAGCCTACGGACTTGCTTGACACGTTGCTGCGCAAACACAGAAGTGCATGCCACCGGGGGCTGATACTCATCCTGCCGCCCAGAGTCAAGTGGCCTGTGAGGTGGTTCGAATGCAAGAGGTTCCCAACGGCACCTACCACGGAAATGCTCAGGCAGGCAACGGCCAGTGTGTCGTTGGTGCAACTCTTCTACTGATTGCTCAACACATCCAGCCCACAATTTCCACACATCAACCGTATCAAGCGCAGAGTCACTAATGGATCTGTCAAGGAGGATAGAATCAGCTTGTTGCTGATACACAGCATCAAGTTCGGACCATGGCAGAGGCAGGTCTGCCCAACTACTAGGCAGGCTCCACACAAAGTAGTCCGGTTTGGATTGCGGCACAGTAAGATGGACAAAAAGGGGGGCGTGGTTGGAAAGCCTGAGATCGGTGCGAGTTTGAACCCTCTGAATCCAAGGCAACATCTGCGAAGGAAAGAGCATAGTGTCGTTGTGTGTGGCTTCATTACACGTTGGCGCTAAAGAGACACCACGCGTTGACTGATAATACTGGATGACATCAACAAAGCCCTTCTGGAACAGGGTCTGCAATGCTGGTGCACTGGCAGGTGGCATATTGAAATCCCCAGCAAGTATGCTGTAACCGCTGTAAGCTTGAACCCAAGACACGGCTTCAGCAAACAAGGCATCATTGGCGGCAGCTTGTCCAGTACACGTGGTCAGTCCGTAAATGACAACGCACTGCACGGCACATGGTCCAATCTGGACAAGACATCGCATGAGTCGACCGGCATTATACATGCCAGTGGGACCATCATCGCATGGCAACGGTTTAATTGATAGGCGTGTCATGCAAGCAACGCCACATGCGTGACCACGAACACATGCTTGTCTGGAGTCCTGACTCCGAATCTTATCAGGTGAAGGTGCACCGAATACGACGCGTTTACCTGATCCACGCATTTGACTACGGACACTTTTTTGAGCATCAATGGTGGTTGAAGTTTCCGACAAAAACTGTACATCTGAAGGATGTTCAATAATCACATCGTGATGGGTATAAAGACTGGTTGGATTGAAAACCGAAAGGGTAACATCCTCATAGACGGCAGCATCGGAGCCAGAAGGCCCGGGATTCGCAGCTTGGCCTACACATACTCCCCTAAGTGCATTAAAGTCATCGACCGTCTTTCCGGTCTGCATGACAAGCAAAACCCCGATGTTCAGGCACAAGTTGTAAAATGTAGATTGTGCTGCGGGTACGGGATATATAGCCCGGAGAGCACACACGGGAACCCGCACAAGAGGATCGACGCGCAACGGCTGATTCCGTTGCCAAAACTGTCAACCACCCATCTCTTCATCATCATCCTCAACGTCACGAACACGCTTGGAAGGCGGACGAGCCCCAGATGCCGACCACTCCATAAGGAGAGATTTCAGCTCATCAAATCCGTCCTTCATTCTGCGATCCTGCTGGGCGACACACTTGCGTAAGCTCTCGTCAAACGAGGTGTCGAGCTTCTTGACCTGCTGATGCACTTCATTGACATCCTTCTGAACCGCATCCTGGCGCTTTTCCATGCTGGACATGGCCGTCTTGAGTTCGGCGAGCTGCTTCTCTTGTTGATTGACCCGTTGTTCCAACTGGGTGGAAGGTGGTGGGGTCGCCTTGAGGGAAATGGTCTGTCTGCCACGGGACTGCAAAGCCTTCTCCCAAGGGTCGGATGCAACAAGTGGATCCTGAGGGCCATCAGCAATGGGCGATTTCTGCGTGGTTACACTCAGCACAGGCGGCTGACCGGCCAGCACAGGATTAGTCGGGCGACTACCAGTAAATCTACGTTGCACAGGCTTGGCCAAAACCGTGTGGTGATTCATCTGCATAAACTCTGCAGGCGGTTCTGTCAAGGCGGCAACTAACCACACATCGCTGGCAACACTTCGCACAACAGTGGTGTTGTGCCACTTGATATCCTGCAACCATCGGCGTAAATCACTGGCATCGATTCCCCGGGGTGTGGGTTGCAGCCGATACAAGAGGCGACCAAGCTTGAGTTCAGGTTGGGTCTCATTGGGGTATAGCCGAGTCCACACGGCAGGATAGTCAGCCTCAGAGAGACGTGCACCATAGCCTTTGCGCGATCTAGTGAGTCCTTGATGCTCAGGAATTTTCATGATGAGCAACAGTGCAGATGCTCGTGCCTCCGCAAGGGGCAGGATCGCATAGGGTTCCTTGGCAACCTCATTCGGGGTGATGGGCTGCACAAAGACATGGTTCAACCCAGATTGAGACAGGATCTTCTCAATGCTCTGTGTCCTCAGGAACCCAGTAAAGGCAAAGAGCTCAGCACGGGTTGGCTCACACTCTTTGGCCTGACAGACCCACACATGGGCGCGTGTCAGCAACGGCAACTTTGCCGACGGCATCATGTCCGAACCGTATGGCTCTCTTCCCAAGTTGATGGGCACAAACACTCAGGACAACGGGCTGATGAGCGGCATCATGTGCCGGGATATGCATGGTGGTACAGGCATCTTGAAGAGCACATTTGCAGTGAGTACCAAGAACCATCAAGGCAAGGGGATGATCAAATGTCTGTGGCTCTTGAAGCCAGGGTGCAGCGGCCTCAGCATCCAAGAGGATTACGGCAGGCCCACAGTGCTCGGCCATATCATGAATAATCGCGGCAGCAGTGCCATCCTGTGTCTTTGCAAATCCGGGCACAAGGGTGAAGTGTGTCGCTTGATGTGGCACCGTCAAGCGTTTCACACTCTTGGAGCCGGATGACTTTTGCACAGCGAGTTGCATGCTCGGGAGTTTGACACTCGCAGCTGACGCCAAACCTCTCAGGCCCTTCCCAATGTGTTCTGGCCGCGTTTCTGTGCACACCCGACGGATGCGTGCAGCCCCAAGCTGGGCAACGATCTTCTGCGCAAATGATTGCGATTCTTCTTGCTCGGCTCCCTGCAGGCACATGGTACGCGTGAGCAAGGAGACCAAATCACCAACCGGCTCGGAGTTGCCACCACCTCCATGCAAAGGAAAGATGACATGAACACCGCAAGGTCTTCCATTCGGCTGGCTCTTGAAAGCAGTTCTCGGCATGATCTGTCTACCGGCAGTAACGAGGCGAATCACATTGTTAACACCAGTCCACGCAGTCGCAAACATCCACGCACGATGCAACACAATGGCCTTGGTGCCAGCGGGAACACGTGCAAATAAGGACAGGCCAGTAATGGTCTTGACCTTGAGGTCAACGGATTTCGTCGGCGAACCCGCAGTCAGTCCTGCTGCAACCTCGAAAGTACAAACATATTGTGCAAAAAGCAAATCGGTGAGTTCGATGACAGTGGCCGGCACAGAGGAGTCAGCCTGCTCCACAATTTGCAAGTGCAACGTAGAATGTTCGCGAAGGCATTGAAATGTCCACCCAAGGAGTTCGAATTGAGACAGGATGCCGGTCTGATCCCATTCTCCGATAAGGCGAATACCATCATCCAAGGGAAGTACAGCAGAGAGCTTACCAGAACTCAACTGTTTCCACTCACACGAGGCAGTCATGGACAAGATGTTGACAGGTGTGCGATGCACAGGCTTGCAAGTGCACCATGCCTCATGTACCAGTGGGCTATGTGAAGGATCCGGTTGATTCTGCTGTGGAACAAGCTTGTCGGCCTTTTCAACCGATACGATGTCAGGCACACAGGTACCACCCCTATGGAGTGGCCGCAGGAGGTGTGTGGTGGCATGCTTGGCGTCGACACTGACATGGTCACTCAACAGGGTGCCAGGCATTGCGGATCGGCCATTGAGGATGGTGCGAATTGGTCCCACAACCTCAGCAAACCAGGAACATGTGTATGCCCACGCCTCGTGCACGAGATTCAGCGGTGTGTCTCTTCTGACGTGGCCAGCAAAAATGACTCCCTTCCACAGCCGAATGCGAAGGCGAATGCCCTGTTGCGAATCATCACGAAATGGCTGGATCATGGAATTGAAATAAGCAGAGCAAACCGCGTCCTGGAACATGGCCGAAATGACATCGACAGGCCGAAACGCCCTCGACATGAGCACAACTCGGTCATCGGTCCCAACAGGATTGGGCTGGATACGCATCAAGTACAACTCCCGGCACTCAAGCTGTGTAAGCAGCCGAAGTTGGTATATCAGCTGCACGGCCGAGTCATGCGTGTTTCTGTCGTTGACTGCACACATGAACCCCTGAACATCCCGAAAAGGTTGGACAAGCCAATGCATAAGAGGCGAAGCAGTCACAGGCCCGTACATGCACAACTGCATAGCCGTCTGATACTTCCAAAACTCACTGTCCGTCCCAACGGCCTTGTGGAAGGCTTTGTACACACAGAGATCGGAGGCAGCTTCCGGAACAGCAACCTCAAAGTATCCGAGAAATGGAAAGCTCAGGATCATGCGTTTGCACGGAGGCACTGCAAGTTTGCACCAGAGTCCTTGCACGTACTCCTTGAGCTGCTGCAACACATTGTCACTGCGGTCACCTTCCTGAAAAGCAAGACATTCCTGGAAAAACAGCAATTCTCCCGCAACGCCTCCCCAAGTAGAGAAAGGCGACACACGGTGGGTGCGGTTGATTCTGCCATTGTCAAAGATGACCCAATCTAATGCACTGATGCCATGGGCTCGCAAGACAGTGAGGATGGTATCGTCAGACAATCCACTGATGCATGTGCGTGTGTTGATATGGTTGCACCAGACTTCCTTAGTGCCAGGCATTGGCAAAGTAGCCGAGATAGCATCACCTGACGATGCGGCTTTCAGGACCCAATGATCCTCAGTAACCTCAAGGCACATCATTTTGGGATGAACAAAGGTCGCACACATCTGGGACAAGAGGTCAAGTGGATCATCCTGATACTGCACTCCGACCAACTGAAATGCAGTGATAAGGATCGAAGCAGCCTGAATAGCCGGGAGGTGGTTCCTAACGGATTGTTGAGCTCGCCGAAGATTCCGCGACAAGAATGTTTCACTGACAGTGCCATGCAGAAGCTGATGTTCAAGTGGACTGATAAATCGAAAGCCCTTGGGGGTCCGCAGAAGTCGACCCAAGAGTTTTCCATCCGCCAAGCAAGACTCGCCAAAATCGTGTGCACGACCATAACTCGCAAGTGCAGTGCGAGCGTGTTCGGATGTATGCATGATCCTGGCCTCGATGACGTACTCGCCACAACCTGACCATTCCACCGGTAGCAGGTCCTGCCTGTCATAGAAACATACCTGCTCAGCTCATCTGTCAGTTGCAATTCAGCAAGATGCGATTCTGGCCAGGGATAGCCGATCACACTCCGGAGCAAAGTTGTATCAAGCGGCAAAGAAGGCAACAATGGTGGGGTCACTTGATGAGTGATGCCCAAGCGCTTATTGACCAATACTGCAAGAAATCGAGTCCGGTGTATGGGTCGACATTCGGACAAGGGGCTCAATTGCGTGATGTTGATATCATACCCTGACTGATGAATCAAAGCTGATAGAATTGACCAATGACGATGGCGAATGAGGCCTCCAACGTTCTCCAATAGAGCCAAAGGAAGTTGGAGAACCCTCAATGACCAAATCCATTCCACGAAAGGCCAAGGCTTCCTGTGCAAAGAGCCCTCGTCCCTTGCCAGCTGAAGAATACGGTTGGCATGGCGGCAAGGCACACAATACATTGGTCCTGGTTTCGGATGCCAAGCCAATGACATGCCAGGCCGATGCGTCACCCACGAAAACACTGAATTGATCATCTGTGACATCATGAACCGACTGAATGATAGTTGCACCGTGGTTGCAAGCAAAATCAAGAACTAGTTCCGGATCATGCTTAAGAGTAAAGGTATGGGCAAAGCTGTTTGAGGTGTTGGCCTGTTGTGTGAGCAATTTCAATGCCATAGACCAACCACCAAGTCCGCCTGCAAAGATCTCTGCAACCCGGA
Source organism: Effrenium voratum (assembly GCA_963377175.1). Taxonomy (NCBI): domain Eukaryota; class Dinophyceae; order Suessiales; family Symbiodiniaceae; genus Effrenium; species Effrenium voratum. The sequence goes on from CAUJNA010000300.1 coordinate 47,287, forward strand.
AATCGATTGGCAAGTCATGCGCCCAAGGAAGCAAGTAGCACGGTTCAACACAGCGAAAACCCTCACCCGTATATACAACGAAATAGTAGGTTGATCTGGTCGATGCCCTTGATCTGCACCTCCAGAAGACGCGCAGCTGCGGACAGCTGCAAGCATCGGCCACCAAAGTGGCCGCACCAGACCTAAGCAGTGAACTGCCTCAAGGCACCTCAGTGCCCGCGAAACACATGCGGCAAACGCCACGGAGGCACCTTAGTGCCCGTTTTCCACTATCCCAGGGTCAAAACCATGCCCATGTCTTTGGACCCAAATAGCCCGTTGCATGGACTCAAGGTGCCCAATGACCGACGTGTTGTACGCCCTTGCTTCATTAATGACAGGCCAACCAAACCGACGCTGCCAGGGATTCCGAGGAGTGGGAAGGGAGCAACCGTTTTCCCTACATTCCCAAGCGATGTGCCGCCAGTTGGCCCGCGGGCCGCGACACAAGCAGAAGGGGCATTTGTGCCAGCTAACACGCTCAGGCATGCTAACGAAAAGCCAAGCAGGGCTCACCGTGGAACCCATCAAGACAGCCCTCTCGCTACCGGAGCCCCGAAGGGCGGCAAGGAGCTGCTTTCTGCAGACCTGAGTGGCCAAACCCAGGAGCTCAGCCACCGTGTTATCCCGCAAAAGCTCATCAGCCTCATGTCTGAGCTGACGTGCCGTAAGGAACCTGTGGAGATGCCACATGCGCCAGCCCTGCCGTAGAGCGTGCTCCTGGGTCAAGGGCTTATCAGCCCCAGGCACGCGGAGGTCCAAGGCCAGAGCCCCATCGACCGAGTGAACCCACCGCCAGGGCGCGACAACCTGCCATCCCCTCTTTCGCAGCCACGTCCTAAGAACATGCGTGCTACTCCCGGGCCCTGCAGACCAAGCCCTGTCACCAGCAGGCACAAGACCTTGTGTCTCGGCCCACCTGAGCTTCCACAGCTTCCCAAAGAGCCTTTGCCCCGCTACACAGTCAAGGTGAAGGGGGGCCCCGTAGAGAAACTTCCTAAGGTGCGGAGAGGCACACCTGTTAGTAGCCGAAGCAACTGAAGCAGCAGTGAACAGTTTGTCCGATTCGGCGAGAGTGGGCAGACGGGCGTTCCAACCGTAAGCCGCGACCGACAAACTCCACATGCGCGAAGACCGAATGAACTGAGGCCAGGTTTGCCAGAGTGCTCGCAGGAGCAACTGGCGTTTTCTTGCCTTATCCAGCCTAGCCTCCTCCTGAGCCGTAGAGGTCCTGGGGCCAGACACACTGCAGGTGCCTAGGACAAAGACCTCAGCTTTTCTCCACTCGGGGGGACAAAGACGGTCCACTTCAACCTTAGCCGGGCCTCGAGCAGCGACCTGGATTTTACGAGAGTTTTCTTTCAGACCCACCGCGGCTCCAGTCGTGCCACAGCCGAACCCACTCCTCGGTCTGGGCCCAGTCATGCAGGACCGCAGATCGGTCATCCATGTACGCGCCTTGAAGCGGCCTTGGTTGCGGCAACTGCGCCGCCACCTCCTTGAGGCCGGCTGCCACCCACAGGCAGAGGTACAGTGGTGCCATCGGGCACCCCTGCGGCGTGGCCCGGAGGCCAGTAAGGGGTTCGGCGAGCGTTTCGCCCTGCCAGCTCAACCATCTGACCTGATCCTGCCAAGCCATGGAAACCAGGTTACAAAAGGAGGGGTCCCAGCCCAGGGCAACCAGCCCAGGAAACCCGTATATACAACGTTGGTGACAGTGAAGAAAGCATGCGGTAGGAACTGCAAACCACGATCAGATTTCAGGCCAAAAATCTGCAAAGGTCTGTCAGAAAGTTGTACTGTCGGCAAGAATGGTTCGTCTGCGTCACCTTTGGGTGTACCATATACCATTGCAAAGGAAGAAATCGGCGAAATCATCTGCAGCGATGCGATCACAATAGCAGACTGCATACCAATGGTCAAGGTGTCAGCGAACAGAAGTCCTCGAGGCACAGTGGAAGCCCATTGTTGCAACTCAAACAAGCAATCAGGGGGTGCAGGTAAATCCGGAATACATTGCTTGCAAATGTCATATGCATGGGCCATGGCTCAATCAGTAGCACTGCTAACATCGCCGCCTCGTGACGGCTTGAGCCCAGACGCTGGCAGGCGGCGCTGTCAAGGGGCCATGACACACAGCAGTGTAACCGGCGGAAGCAAATCCATCAATAAGAGAAGGGGCAGAGTCGGAAGAGACATATCATCCCCTGCGCAGGACGCCTGAAAGGAAGGGAGAGACAGACGGGTGCCAACATCCAGGTCGACACGCGCATTCCCTGGCGCCTCCTCCGACTCAGACGAATCCGCATCTCCAAGGGCGGGGAGAAGGTCCATGAAGACTGGACAGAGCGCAAGGCCGCACGGGGGCCGTAAGGCCGCGCAGGGGCCGAGCGTGGACAGGACAGAGTTGAAGGCCACGCGGGGGCCGGGAAGGCCGCGCAGGGGCCAAACAGAGAGCGCAAAGCAGCAGTGCCAGAGCGTAGGCACAGCCGAGGGAGACCACACAGCCAAACAGGACCAGTTCCAGGGGCAGAGCAGAGCTGGCAAAACAAAGACGAAACAAAGCAACACGACGAAAAGAACAAACACACAGGGCACAAACAAACAAAGGTAAATGCGTAAGTGTAACAACGTGAGGGTTAAAAGTGAGTGTTGTCAGTGGTCGGTGCAGGATCCTGACTCTGACTGAGAACCGAGATGGCGGGGGCGGCAGAAGCATACATGTAGCAAAGAACCTGAAACCGAATGGCCCTGATTGACGCAAGGAGGACTCAACCAACATGAGCAAGCATCCAGCTCGTTATTTTTTACTTTCCGACAGCAAGCTGTAAAAATGAAAAAACAGGAGGCGAGCCCAGCTATCCGCCAGAGCCAAGGCTTGGCAAGGGCCCTCGCTGGAGACGGAAATCAGGAGGCGACCAATGGGCGTGTCCAGGTGGTCCCCTGCTCGTCAGCCACTTGTGCCCGAGTTTGAGGGTTGGCCATGTCGGAGTGAAAGAAGAACACCCCACTCTCATCCGGAAGCTGGTACGCCTGGACCACGCCGGGGAAGGCCGCCAAGGTGGGGCTGGCGGACAAGAAGGCACCTCGTAGACTGCCAATGGCTGTCATAGACAGCGCAGCCGGGACCGGCGAGACCAAAACACCAGGAGGAAGCTGGCGGAAGAGCGGGGAGGGCGGGCTGGGGGTGAGGGGGGCCGGTGGCTGCTCCTGCCGCTCACGGCGCCGCTCACGGCGGCGGGCGCCTTTGCTAGCCGCTGGAGCTGCAGCAGCAACCGGGCGGGCGGGCGCCTGAGGGGGTGTGCGGGCAGGCCGACTGGAAGCACGCTGGAGGGATGGGCGGGAAGCCGTGCGGCAGGCAGTGGCAGAGCCAGCCGAGCCAGAACGAGGGGGCGGGGCCAAAGGCGGGGCGCCGCCAAAGACCGTTAGGGGCCTGCGAGTCCGAGGCGCTGCAGGTGGAGGAGGACGCAACCGTGTGGGGCTCGGGGGGCGGGGGGCTCGAGCTCGTACTTCGGCCGGGGGCGTGGCAGTACCGGACGGCTGATCCGCCAGGGCACTCGCAGGGCTGCGGCTGCGATGGTGAAGCGGAGCCTCCGAGTAGTGCCGCACAGCGCTTTCCGCCAGCGCCAAGGCGACATGCAAGGCACGAGACTGAAAGGAGTCCATTGAGCCCAATGAGAACTAGAACAGAGACATTTGATGCACTGAAGAGGCAAGTAAAACCAGGTGCACAGTAACAAGGACCGGCAGTAAAGCGCAAGAGGTGCGGATCATTTAACCGTGCAAGGCACATCGCCACGGAGCGTGAGAGCGCCCCTCACTAAGAGAGCATAAGCCTTAGTCGACAGGCGAAGGACAAAGAAAGCAAGGAGGGGCATACGCGCCTGAAGGAGAAGAGAAGGAGAGAACTGGGACTGAGTCACATGCACCCCGAACTAGGACACCACCTTAGCCAAGGACGTGGACAGCAGCACACGTGCCCCAAAGGCAAGGGAGGAAGAGGACCAGGAGGAGAAGGGAGAACAGGGACGTGGCTGAGCACACGCACCCCGGACTAGGACACCACCCTAGCCAAGGACGTGGACAGCAGCACACGCACCCCAGAAAGAGTGGGAGAAGCAAGACAAGAAGGAGAGAAAACAAGAAGGAGGGAAAGGCCAGGACCGGGACGTGGCTGAGTCACACGCACCCTGGACTAGGACACCACCCTAGCCAAGGACGTGAACAGCAGCGCACGCACCCCACAAAGCCCGGGAGAAGCGAGAGGAGAGAAAACAAGAAGGAGGGACAGGACAGGACCGGGACGTGGCTGAGTCACACGCACCCTGGACTAGGACACCACCCTAGCCAAGGACGTGAACAGCAGCGCACGCACCCCACAAAGCCCGGGAGAAGCGAGAGGAGAGGGAGAGAGGAAGGGGCACAGGAGACAGACAGAGCGCGGAACGGGTGAGAGAAGAGAAGGACGCAGAGACAGACGAGGCACTGTCGCCCTGACGCCAGGAAGGGGGCCGGGAGGGGGGTGCTCATCGGGAGAGGAATCCCTTAGTGCCGCCCCGGGGGTCCACACCCTCCCACAAAGGAAGCAACCCCCCCAGAAGAAAACGTCAGGCCCCGGGGGCTTCATCAACCTCTGCCTTGAACACATCGCTCCCGAGAGTGACGGATTCAGAAGTGGGAGAAGTCGATTGCAACGCATCCACCAAAACGCCTCTCTTGATCACAGGCGCCACCGCTGTGCTCGGCGGTGCAACCACAACCTCAACTTCTGGGCGGAAAGCATCGCGAATCCAACTCATTGGTCCAACTAACCACAGCGGACCCCAAACTATGAGCCGAAACTGCAGAAATGAAAAATAAGGAATGGAAAAATGCAGAGTGCAACAAACACTGCATGAGACAAAACAAGCGCAACTTTTACAGCTACAAAAAATCCTGTCCCTACTCAGGGAGGCTGCTCACGCGTTCTCGTTCCATGTGTTGCCGCATCGCTGGCACACGTGGTGGTTGTGAAATGGCTTGTTCAGGGTCAACGGTCTACCACATGGTGCTTCACAATCTTCACACAGCGATGTGCACCCCAATGCGTGCCCACGTGGAACGCGATATCCTCCACCGGGGCATGGAACCGCGCCAACTGGAACTCCAGCAGCATTAGCCTGTCGTGGTGGTCCCCATGCAGCTGTAGGAGCCGCTTGGGATGCAGCATGGGCTGCTGCCCTTGGGTTCGTCCTCAGTAGTTGAATCTGAGTAGACAACCATTCCAGGCCTACATCTCCTATCGTCGAAGCCAGTGATGCGATCAGCCCCAGGAGATAGGTAGCTACCACCCTCCCGTGATTGTTCTCCATGATGAGAAAGCTTGAGCCGAAATAGCTGCGGGACCAAATATACATGAACAGACAACAAAACACAAAACCAAAAAACAAAAAATAGAATCACATAAAAGTGAACAAAAAATTAAAAACTGTTTGCCGTGCGAGAGCCGATGGCTCTCGCGCAGCATTTTTTTTTTGGGTCGATTATAACAGAAAGAACCAAGGCCTTGTTTGTGACGCGTGGACCTTGTTTACCTTCTGACCACCCTAAAACTTGGGGGAAACCTTATTTGAACGGAAGTGAAAAAGGCCTTGGCATTTCTTGCTTGCCCTCCTGCTTGACTTCCTTTGATCTGGGCATCCCTGAGTCCCTTGAAAGGAAACAAAACAAGACATAAGTATTATACTATTTTGTCTTTTGCTCATGAAGCAACTGAAATAGATGCCATTTACACCTAAAGGAGAACCGTGACGGGGTGGATACTTGTTTCCAGACCCCCCCCTCAACTTCGCAACGCAAGAGCATGACAGGATTCGCCTTTTAAAATTGCGCTTCTTGATCTATGGTGTGGAAACCCTCTTTAGAGCAGAGCCTGTTTGCCCCATACTATCCCTTGGCTACCAGGTGAACATGGTTGTTGCTCATATCCAAGTTCGGGGGCCTCTGAACTCTGAACTGCGGGTGATTAACCGCTGGCTAAGTGGGATGATCCAAGTTCCCATGGCAAAAGGGGGCTGAATCATAGCCTGATAGCTAGCCCCTCAGCTGTGAATCAGGTGGCCACCTTTTTACCAGGAGACCTTACCCCCCTCCAGAACTAAAAACTTGCAAGGTGAGGAGAAAGGCAAACCTTGGCAAAGAAACGTCGCAAGGATGTTCTTGATGGATTCTACAGGGTTGAGCCCCACTTCTGTGGCCGTCGTTTTTCCAACCCAAACTCAAACACGGGGACCCCGGCTGCCCACTGCGCCCATCTTCCCAACTCGAAACCCGCAACCCGCAACCCGCAACTCGAAACCCGCAACCCGCAACCCGAAACCCGAAACCCGAAACCCGAAACCCGGTCCACCAGTAGGAAGGTCGCCACCAGGCAGAGTGGCACCCGACAAGCTCTCAAGTTGACCATGGCATGCCCCAAGGGCACTGAGGCTGCTTCGAACTGGTTGTGTGTAGACCCTTTTAGGGTACTTTGAAAGGGAGAAAGGACACCGAATCTTGTTTGGGGCCCTATTTTGGCGCATGCCCAAGCAGTGCTCGTCATGCTTCCAACAGATCATCACCCCAAAAGGACACTCACCACTGGCTAACTCTGCCGATTGTTTCTCGGCAGGCATCACACAAGAGGACAAATATGTTCAGCTTTTCATAGCTGGCAAACCAAAACTGATAACGATCCCTTGATATGAAACATTGGGACTTTACCCACAACTCAAGTTGGACCGCCAACAACAAAATAGATCCTCTGCCTCTAAACCCGGTGTTCGCTGGAGCCAAATCGAACGAAGCCGGGCTGTGACCGCGAGCCTTTCAACCGCGAAAGCGCAAAGACGGGGAGAACAGAATAGTGGTCTTGTTCTAGGGGTGCCCCTGTTAGAGACAACCGTAAAACGCTCTGGCATATGTGTGTCTGTGAGTGTGCTGGAAGTGCGCCTAACATCTCCGAGCCACAAAGCAACAAGTGGCTTATTGTTTGCCTACATCCTATCTGGGCCAATTCGCCTTGGACTATTCATATTTGAGCCGACGCACATGAGCTTGTGTTCAAGTGGGGAGCCCCCAAGGTGATCTTGGCTTCCCTTCAATGCCAAGCCAACGTGGAAGAAACACAAACCCGAATGGGAATCCCCTGCCCACATGCAACAAACTCGGGAAAAATGGAACAACATGTCTGATCTAAGTCTCACCACATTCATGCAGCACAAACACTAGTATAGAAAAGCTCCCCACAAAGAGAAACAAACCCCGAAAGGACAAGCCACAAAAACAAACCAAGGGCAAGCACACTTCCCCCACAGCCAGAAGCAACGAAATAATCGACATCAACAAAGAGGGCTTCCCGAAAAGGGAAATAAATCATCAAATAGGATAAGCCAAAGCAAACCAAGTGGAACCGTACCCTCCCTCCTTCCAAAACAAGAAATAAACAACCCCGCGAGAATAGACAAAGCCCCACAAAAACAAGAAAAGAAAAGCAAACCGATGGTTCAACAATGCGAACCCCCTTGGCCATCTGTCGCATCGACGCCTTGCCGCAAGATCTCGAAGAGATCTTCGTAGCACTCCTCAGGCCTCGCTCGAGTCGACGAGCCAAAACTCGTGGGTGCCAGAAGCCAAAACTCGTGGTTGTCCCATGTGGGACTCTTCCAACCCACGTGCCTCTTCCAATTTTCAACTCTTTAATCATTAAAGGACGTCATTTATATGGTTATAGTGCTTATAACCCTAGTTCCATGTTTGACGCTGTTCCAGACTTAAACATCGCACCATTCCCGCTGTGGGGAATTGGTAAATATCTTGGCAGCACCCAGCCTAGCTCAGTCTATTCTGATGACACCGTTGGCAGGTTGCTGCGGCCTCTGAGAACGTTTTATTAAATGGTTGCCCTTCGGTCCAGGTTTCCGTGGGGTCCAATAATATCCTTTTCTGCTGCCTTCGCCTGTCTCAAGATGCATGGCTCATGCATCCCAGTATATCCCAATGGCACATGCCAAATGTTTTGCTCAGCCAACAGGGTTCATCTGCCCAAATTGCCTGAAAAGGACCTTTCATCGTGGGTAAGCGGGTTTAGCCCCGGTGAGCTCGTTATAATTTCTCCAGATGCATGACTCAAAGCCCTTGTTGCTTTCGATTCATTTGATTTATTGTTAGGTCGAGGCAAATCACAAACCAGGAGCCTTTCCAGGATATACCCTTGTCCGGAGTCTGACTGGCGCTTGCCATGTAAGCGTGTAATACCTGTGGGGTGGGCGTGGGGTGTAGTGGGGTGTGGTGGGGTGATGGGGGGTCCACCCGGACAAAGTACGGGTTTGTAAAGTAGCACGAATTGATTTCTTGATGGTGTTTGCCTTCAGAAAGGGCTCTCTACAAATCCTGTTCGAAAGCAAACTCATCTCCGAGCAGGTATTGTTCACAACCATTAACAGGGAATATAGGGAGCGAAACAATGGGTTGGTTATTTGGCAGTGAGTTGTCGTCATGGATGGCTAGGTTTCCACAACCGCTGAATCTGCGTGACGCCGCGCGCGCCAGAAACACGTACCGGGTTTCTGTTTGCTTTCCACTGAACATATTACCCCCGAGGATAAGCTGCACAGCCCAGTTTAAGAAACGACTTGGCTAGGGATCCCTTGCACTTGCTTGGCGTTACAAGGGTATCCAGTCTGGAAACTTGGGAAGTGAAAAGGAAAGTTCGAGGTCACATCCTTCAGGGTCCAGTTGCCGCAAGCTGCTCGCCAACTTACCTGGGTCTCAGCACTGCTTAACCCTCCAAAACATTGAAATTGGTGAGCGGCAGCTGCATGCCCATCCCAATTCTCATCTAAGTATCGCCAGGTTGTTGCTTGCGCTTCTTGCCACTCATGTTACCCTCCTTCCAACAATATTGGAAGGGGGACATGTCAGCTTTGGAAGACTACCATCCTGACAACGCCCCGTGTGCACTTCCACGATAGTCAGATCCATCTTGTGTGTGTGTGTGTCACTGAAGCATACCTTAGCATTACACATATACCAGCCGTCACTATGCGCTACATTCCTATTTCCGTCTGAAACCCAAAGGGACACATGCAATACATCTTCAGCAACCTGTACAAGCACAACCGGGCTCGACCAAAAGGAGTTGCCACGTCGGACTGAGACGCCGGCTCCGGTTGCCTGAGAGCGCGCGCACAACGCAAACCGAGGCGCGTGATGCCACTAGCTTGACTCCAGCGCATGTGAGGATGCCAGCATAAGCTACCAACTCGTTTCGATCAAAGACACGAGTCTGCCTCAAAATGTCACCTGCATCCGACCCATTCCCATGATGTCCTTTTTCTTGCCCGAAAAAAAAAAAAAAGGAAAAAAAAAGAAATCAAGAAAACACACAACGCCCAAACAAAAACACACAAGCAAACACACACACACACACACAAATCAGAACACCTAAAACAAATCAAGGCTTCAAATCAAAATCAAGAGGGTCGTGAAGGGGGCCAAATCATTCGCTGTGCTGCCAGCTCTCCCGAGGCCAGCGCCGTGGCGACGGTGTGGGCTCCGGCTGCCTGGGAAATGGCCGGGAACCACCCCCTCTGGTTTCATGGGTTCGGATGTGGAACAAGAAACGTCAAGGCGACGAAGAATGTGACCTGTTCTCAATGTGCTGCTTATGTGTCTTTGCTTGGCGTTTTGTTTGGACATGTTGTTGTATCCCAATCAGCTCCAGCTGCCTCAGGTGAACTCAGGTGCAAACGCATCCATTGCCATACGGAATTGTCAGGCCATCTGAATCTGGCAAAAGTAACCGCAACAGTCGCAACAGTGCTGCCCCTCCTTCCAGCAGGGTTCCCAATTATCAATTGCCCTTCCTTCATCACCCCGGACCCCATGCAAAGGAAAGTCAGTTCCAACTGGCTACCGAAACGTGCTGTTTGACATGAGTTAAACCCCGGCCCCGACGGGATCTCTACAAAACGCAGAAAGATCTGCTGGACTTCGGCAAATCACCGCCGGGGACAAAACCCCGCGATTCGGGCAAGTCACGGGGGCGAGCCGCTCGGCGTGGGCTCGGGCTGCCTCGGCGGCACTTCATGACACCAAGAGGGCCCGATGTTTGATCTGCAGTCAACACATATGGCCGTGGATAACCTATGGCGAGCCATTTTGGGGTGGATGAACATCCATTTGCCACCTATTTTGATGTTCACCAGGGGTACAGGGTTTTGACCCACGAACTGTTGGCCACGGCGAGTCGGGGATGGGTACTGTGCCCAGGATTTTGACCATTGATAGAAAGCAAGCTCAAAAGTGATAACAAAGAACAGAATATACGAGCAAATGGGTAAGGCCGGTGCGGCTCTGGCGAGAGAAGCTCGAAGAGCGCCGTCTCCAGCTCCTCCTGGGCAATAAGGCTGAACATACCTCGAGCGCTTGCAAGGACTCTTAGGGTTGTGATATGCTCAACAGCTATGTTAGGCTCCCTCCCAACGTGCTTCCACACCTACCACTTTCCTGGAGATGCTGTGCGACTTTACAACGCTCACCATCCCTCACCTGCAAAAATGGAAGCAACCATCGGAACGTGGTTGTCCTTCAAAACTCTCTGTTGGACTAATGTGGCGGCCCCTTGAAAGTGTAGCACACCTTGGCCCGTTCCTTGTAAATGTGTTGGTTTTGAAAGGGAACCCGAAAGAATCGTGCCATTATTTGGAAGGCTTCAGACACACAATTCGGGCCCGAATCCCACACATGGTCAATAGCACATTGTCCAATCCCCATCACTTCACACGCTCAAGCCCCCAACCTCGCTCATGCCAGAGGCACATGTTGCGCACAACGGCCGCACGTGTCTGATGGCTTCAAAAAAAAAAGAAGGTCTCTGCGCTTGGTGCATCTGAGGCATGTGCGCATATGTGCGCACGTGCGAACTCGGACTTGTGTGCTTAAAGTTGCTTGTGGTCACGGCTGTCACAAGCCACCGCCTTCCGTACTTTGAACATGAGGAGATGCGAGCTGCCGCTCTGAACACAAGTCGGCTCTGAAATCACGCTCCTCATTCAGTCGGGTGCGTCCCGTAGCTGCTTTGGTTGTGCGCTTGGCGTTGCTGCTTCTTGGAGAGGGCGCCATTGGGATCTGTCTCAACATGGGGGGGCAGCCTTGTTGAATGAATGGTTGCAACAGTAGACCACAAGAAGACCAGCTATTCAGCTGCCTGAAAGGATCTTTTCCCGTTGGTGTAAGGGGTTTTTATGTCCTGAAAGTTCGCTGGGCATGCTGCTGCCAAACTCAACCTAAGGCTTTGGACTTGCATTGAGCAGGACGCGGCGAACGGGGAAGCTGTATGCAGGGCACAGAGCATGGCCAGACAGCCAGGCTGAAGCAAAATAAAACCTATAACCCCGCATTCTCTCAAAATCAATTTGGATTGGTGTTCCTTTCTTGAAAGGCGGGGTTTTTCAAAGGGCTCTCCTGGTTGAACAACCCTCACCGATCAAAAATCAAGCTGGCCGGTGAGAGCAACCTCAAGCCGGCGATCTCAAGTCAGGGCTTTCGTTTGTTGGCTACCAAAGCGGTCCCCCTCACCCAGAAAATGAGGAGACAAACAATTACTCGCGATTGAACGCAATGCACTGACTGAATGAACCCCACAAATGTTGATGCTGCCACATGCTAACAGTTGTCTCAAACGAATTCATGCACCAAAAGAGTGCAAGGACAGCTGGTAGGTGCCGAAAAGCAACAAGATGCGCCCGTGGGATCCGTGCACTTGGAACGTCGAATAAAAACACGTCGACTCGCAAGGGCAGCTGGGCGGAAGGTGCACCTGGATGTTCTTGATGTCCATCGTGCTATACCTTTGTTCCGAAGGTTCAGCCAACCCTCGTGGTCTTTCAATCAACAGCCTCCATTTGCTTCAGTCCCCTGGAAAAAACACAAAATATGTCCAGTAGTGATAGATTCCCTTTGAAACCAACAGGGGAAAATTGAATCAAACATATTCTTAACCAAATGGAAGCCAGGGCAGGTCTGCATGGGCTTTTGGACAATTATTGCAGCAGGAGCAAATAGCAACTTCCAACAAAGCAAATTCGGTCTCGATCTGTATGCCTTCATTTGAGCCACGGTCAAAATACGTGGTTCGTGCAATTGACGTGCAAAAATACGTGTCCAGCTGATTCTTGTCGAAACTTGAGTGCCCCAGCTCGTCAAATTCACCATGGACCGCATGGTTTGACTTAGACTGAACCTCACGTACAGGACAAAGCAGACATCAATCAAGCGCCACCGGAAGCCAACTGACTACGTCCACTGCCATTGCCTACCGCTCCTGCTGATGCCAACACTACCGCCACTGATTCTAACCATGACAGTCTTAACGAACACATAACATGTTAACATACTTCAAGTTGTGTCCCTATCATCCCTGAAGACTGTGTGCCGATGCGTCAAAACCTGAGAATGGCTAGCTTCGGCGTGCACCTGTGTACATCCACAAATTACAGCATCGCATGATGAGCGCTGCATGCACTTTGGGGAAGATTATACTCATCTTCAAGTCTTTTCAAGGGGCCATGTGGGGCGTGAGAGAGGCTTGTGTTCCACGAGAAAGGCCAGAACGGCACACCTTTGCTTCAGACCCGAGTTGAGAAGGTTACCTTTGACCTCCTGTTAGCAAGCAAGCTGCAAGCCCGCCTCCCATGATTTGCGCCGCGCATGCGAAAGTCGGAACACCCTCACACCCACCCATAAACTAAAAACAAGTGATGCCGGTCCCAAAAAAGAAGCCCCACAAAGGCCTCGCAGGGTGAGCTGATCAATGGCTGGCAGTATTTTCTGCTTTCTTCCTCCCCATCTCGTTCCAATGGGTTCACATTTACTAGTGTTTCCCAGCTCTCAAAACTAGGCTTGTCCAAATCCAAGTTGTCGAACATGCTTAATTCTGTACTAAAGTACTTCCCTTGTTCTTGTTCCAATAGAAGTCTCTCTGACTATGTGTTCGCAGCTGTTTGTACCATGGACCCCCAAGACAAGCCAGCAGGTGGCTCCAACAGATGCAACATCAGTTGACACGCTGCGACCGAGGAGCAGCTGCCACATGAGCCGCGGCAGGTGCAGGCGGTTGAACAGCAACAAGAGGAGCACCTGCCGCGCTTTGCCCGTTTGAGGCGATTTCTCGAAGTAGGGGGCTCATAGCTGGATTGTTTTTTATGTCTCAACTGTGAAATAGGTCTGTCAGCTCCTTTCCGAAAGTTTGAGGGGCATATTGAAAGGAAACCGCCTGGAAGGGTCCAACTCATTTTTAGAAACACGCAAAAGGGGGTCGATCTGTCGAACCAACGGGTTCCCTACATATTCCAAGCAGGAAACAAAGGCCTCCCCTACGATCTTTGATGTTCTCGCACCTCCAGCACGACCCCCGCTGTGCAAACCCCGCACACCTGCAATCGACTCTTTTGAAGGCTACCCGAAGCCTTGGTTTGCATGATCAGTCTGCAGGTGAGCAAATCATAACAGTGGTTGTAAGGGAGCGCAACGCCCCGTCCCCCACAAAGTGACAAATCGCTGAGACTGCGGTTTCAAGGCGGCCGCATAGCCATCATTCTATTGGCGCATCCAAGCAAAGGCCTCGCAAGGAATCATCAAGTGGTAGGCTAAGAACCAAATCAACCTGGTTCGGCAAAACCAAGAGTCAGGATGACTACCACCGCTGTTTGCATGTCAGACCAAACAATGGATTTCTGTAGGTGCACACTTGCCATGAAGAGGCTAAAGCAAGACCTAAACGTGTCATACATAACGCAACCGAGCCGGTTTTGTGTTGCCGGTTGTACTCAAACAACACAAGACCAACAAATGAAGTCGACAAATGTTCAGACACAAAAGGACAGGTGAGGCGTTCGGGTGCAAACACTTCCCTGGCCTTAAAGCCGAAAGCCTGTGGTGCACGGAGGCCGAGCTTTGCTAGCCTCTCAGGGGATGTTGGCTCTCGGTTGGCCGAGTTCCCTATACTTCTCTGATTGGAAATGTGTGTGGCTCAAAACACAAGGGCTAGGGTTACCTAGCTTAGTCATTAGTTCCATTTATGAAGGTGCCATTTTGGTACTTTTTTTCAGCCAAAGCCAAATCTCTTTTTGGAGGCTGATTTCTCAATGTTATCCCCCTTTGTTTTGGAGGACGATTCCCTACATCTCCCTTGCAGAATTATTCCTGCCAATTTAGATCCTTTCTGCAATCGTGGACGCCAAGGGCTTCCTTTTGGCAGTCGTGCGAGGGCTGCTGTTGCACCTGTTCCCACGGTTCTTGAGGCCTACGCCACTTTGTTTAGAAACGGCCAAGTCATTGGTGAGTTTCCTTTTGGTGGCTACAGGTTGGAAATACCATTGGAAGCTTAAAAAATGTCATCTCCGGAAAGGATCTTCAAGGAGGTCTCCGACTCCTGCCAATAACTGATGAGAAGAGGTGAGAGAAATGGAGAAGTGGGCGTGACTTTTGAGAGTACCCTTTCTGGAATTGGTTTAAAGGGAAACCAAAAGGAAAACCATCATTTTGGGGGTTCCCCTGCAAAAAGGCACACCGAAATGGGACATGATATATATATATATATGGCCATGGGTCAAAAGCCCCAGTGAACATCCCAATCCCCACTAAAATAGACTAAAATGGGTGGTGCACCTACCCCAAAACGGTACCATTGGTTTTGACCCACAGCCATATCTCATATCTGCAATTTGTGTGCGGCCACGCAGCCCATTGTAAAGTCATAGATATGCAACGCTTACCCGACTGCTGGCTCCCGTGCGTTACAGACATGCTAGGCGTACCCTCCTTGTCAGGAGGAAGGAATTGTTGACTGCCAAGCGGTTTGGGGAGGGAACGCAAGTTGAACATACTCCAAATCGCGCTTGCCTTCTTGCTGTCAAATAGATGGACATAGACAAATCGCATCATTTATTCAATGAATATACTTGCAACCACTCTCACCTGAATATAAGTGTACAATAGGAAACAAATGGCAACACCGAAAAGTGATCAGGCACCCCAAATTCCTGTACGCATGCATCAAATATTCTATCCTACCGATATTTATTGGGTTACCCCAAACAAGCACAAACAAAGACTGGGTTAAGAAAGGGGGATCCTCATCCTAATCCGTAATCTGTAGTGGGCCCTGCAAGGGGAACCACTGCCATTTGGCGAGCGTGCTGCGACCACGCCGCAAAGGCAGTTATTGATGACGCGGTCGATGTACTCTCCAACACCGCTGCTGCAAGCCAAAGAGAAAGCATAGCGGCATCGCGTCGGCTTCCGATGCATAGATCACAAGGAATCGCGCGGAAAGCCTGGGCTTCCCCCGCTGCCAGCGCTCCCCGCGCAGGCAGCACCACTGCGGGCACTTAGCCCCTTGGAAGCACCAAAGGCCAGCGCGGACAGGAGCAACGCGGCAGGCGTAGATTGCACAAGCCATGCCCAACCCTGGGCGTGCAGTGCGCAGGCATAGATCGGCCAACGGTTCATTCCCCAAAACACAGCTGCAAAAAGGCTAGGGGAAGAGGCGTCTCAACGTGAGTTGAGCTAAGCCCAAGTCGTAACAACGTGTAAGGTGTACAGAACCTTGGCATGCCCAAAGGAAGCCGAAGCCCATAGTGATATGGACAAGTCATTCCAATGTCCGGCCGCAATTTAACCCCAGCTCACGCCTTTCTTTGTTGGTTAGGCAGAATCAGGGCAGAACCTGGGGCAGAAAATGAATACCGCGTCTTGTGTTTGTGGGTGTTTGTCTTTTGTGAGGGTACCCGTGTTTTTGCGGTTTTGAATGGAAGCCAAACGGAACACTACATATATATATATATAAACAGACACACATATATATATATATGTATATATTGCGGGGGGGGGGGCTAAAAACAGATACCCATATCTAAAATTCATGTTCAACAACCAACTGCTCTTTGCAACGATGCAAAATTGATCGCTCTCAGCTGCAACTCGCTTCGGAATGATTGGGTCGCTGACGCAACGGCATCCAGGAGGTACTGGCAGCCATCCTGGCAATAGCTTGGTTGCTGTTGACCCTGCAAAAAGTTCAACTTTTTGGGGTTTAGTGGAAAACCCCGTGATTTCCCGAAAAAAGTTAAAGCCTAAGGATCCAACCCAATAGCAGTCGAGATAGGGTACTGGCATTGGCATCAGCTCATGCCATGCTGAGTGCTCGGAGAATCGGGTCAAGATGGTGAGGTAGTACAGCATTCCGAGACAATCTCACTCTTATAGTTTGGGGCGCCCGGCGCTAGCAAATAAAGAGCTCAAACAGGTGCCCGGAACACACTGGTTGCGATCAAGCCAACTTGTTGCCCAAATCCAAGATCAGAGTTACGCCGATCTCGGTAGCCTGTCTGGTTTGTGCAACACAACTTGGTCTCGATGGCAAGTGGCCCGATGCGAGTGCGGTTTGCGCACCTCCCGTGCGACACGGTCAAATGTTCACACACTCTTCAGAAGGAAGTTGTTGATGAGGTAGACCTAAATGCCCAATCAGAGATCAAACACAAACCTTCGATGTGGGCAACGTCGCAACGCCTTTTAAAAGGTGGCTGAGTAGTGGAGAATCAAGCAGCAAACACGGCGCCCTTGGGGCGCCCTTATGAGAGCCTTTGAGGAGACAGCCGCTGAAGAATTGCTAAAAAAGCGACTTGCACTTTCCGGAGAAAAAGAGAGTGATATAGGTTTGTCCCACGAAGCGTGTCCTCGACACCCGAAGCCCATGGAGCCCCGAAATGGTGGCCTGTTGCCTTCCCCGAACAAAGCAAGCTGGATTTGACTCAAGTCATCTAATAGGTATATGTATGCACTTGTCTGGTTATTTGCGGGTTTCAGGGTGTCCTTCGATTTTGTGCGGCTTTGGCGCATTTCCAAGCCCAACTTACCGCGTGTGCCGAATGTGCGGAGGTTCCCATCTTCCCGGCCTGGGAACACCTGTCGGCCTCCATGAAAGCCACCACCTCCAGGTGCTGGAATGTCCGGGTGCCCATTTGAAAAGGTCCTCCAGATTTGAGAGGTTCGAATAAGGGTGCCCGATTTTTTCTGGTTTAGGACCTCATTGAGGTTTTTGTTTAAACACCAGGGCGAGGGCAACCCCTTGTTTCAACATGGTCAAACCACCATTGCTTAAACACTCTCATTTCGGCTTCCCTTTAGTTTCACAAAAAAATGCCCCAGCCACCGGACAGAAGTGGCCAACCATAAAATGACCAGTGGCGCCAAAAGAGGTTCCAGCCAAGGTCCGGGCATGTTTTATGCTTTATCCTCAAATCTCCCGCGATGAAGCATCCCCAAACGCTTGCCGCGTATAGACAACACAAACACTTATTTCTGTCTTGCACGGCGAACCGACTCCATTCCACTGTGCAGGACCGAACATTCCATTGCTAGAAACCGCTGCAGAGTCAAAGGATTGAACACCAAACTAACTGGCTTGATTTGTTGTGTTCTGCCTATGTGATCATGCCCCGTGCCAATCTATGATCAGAAGCGGTGGTACACGCCACTGATTCATGGCCGCCAATAGCGTCGGACTTCGCTCATTTGCAGAATGTGCCCCAGAGTGGTAACGGAGGGAAACAGCGACACAAACAAGCATCCTCCCTTGCTGGGACAAATGGCTTGAAATGGCTTGAAGGCAAAATAGGTGTCTCTCATCAGAAGTGCTTGCGCTGCTTCGCATCAATCCCTTGCACGTCAGTGCTTGTCCCACAGGCATCAGTGTGGCCTTGACGGTGATCAAGCAGAAGCTCGCGAACTCGCAACACTTCACGTCTGTGGGGGGATAAATCTGCGGAAACTAGTCTTGCAAGGAACAGGGGCTGCTTCTGCGGCCATTCAAAGATTGCCCCCACAGGCCCCTTGACCAAACCCCAGCCCGCGTTTGCCCCCTTTGGGTCTGGTCCTTATGGGATCTGGTGAAAGATTGAAGCAGTGCCTTGAAAGAGTGACAGCTGCTTGGAAGCTCCTTGGCTACTTAATGCGCATGACAGGGCAAGCGCCCTTGGTCAAAACGTTGGCAGTTCCAAACTCGGAATGTATTAAACCTCGGGTGGCACTTGAAATTAACGACTTTCTCTTACTCTCTCTTTGGAAATCAGCTCGGAATCACTGACTGGCTGCACTGCCGGACAATCATGTGCAACACCATGTGAGTACAGCTTCAATATCAAGGACCCCCAAAATGGCTGTGTTGAAGTTGGTTGCCTTTAGTTCACACCAGAAAGCATACCCTCAAAAAAGGCTAATATATCAAATCGTAGTTGCTTCTGCAAGGTGCCACATGTTTCAACAGGGGTTCCTAGATGTCCCCGCAACAAATGCAAACTTACACTAGATCAACCAAAAAGTGATGTATACAACCTCTGGGTGGCTCGTCTTTTTGGCTTTTGGGCTTCTTTCAGAGGGAAACTGAGCCCGGAAACCAAAACACATGTCTTTTTGGTCGTGCTCGATGCGAGGCAAAGTCATCTCCTCAAAAGGTTGGCCAGAATGGCTTCCCTTTGCCCCTTTCACCAGCAAAAGGGGATGTGTCAAAATAGGTACCTTGCTTCATTTCCCTTTATAAACCCTTGTTGCTTAGGTTTCTCATTCCCCCCTAAAATCCATCCCAAAAGGCTACTCTCAAAAAAAGAGACCGCTCACAAGCATCAAATCTTCCTTCCAATTGGTTTGGAGCTTGGGGGGCAGCTTCCCATCCCCCACAAGAACCCTTCCAATTGGTGGTTAAGAGGTTGTGAGCAGCGTCCCATCTACCCCCACCAGGGCTTCCAATCCCCAAACCAATCCCAGCCACCCATTGGGAGCTGAAGTCTCTAGCCCCCGGCGGCCAGCTGCAGCAAGGCGTCCGGCCCTTTCTCGAGGCCTAAAAAAAACGAGAGGGTCGGCTGGCTGTGCAGGTAAGGGACAAGCCAACTGGTTAGCTGCTGTTGGCCCCTCTGGAAAAAGTTTAACTTTTTGTGGGTTTCATGGAAAGTCCCTTGATTTTGGATATCCGTTTGCTCCTCCATGCTGCTGGCTTGACTGACATTAACAGCTAGTCCATTGCGAGGGGGCATTTAACTCCAAGGCCAAAGCGCCAGTTGACACGTGCTCTCATTCCCATTTGCAGGGTGTTTCAACACTTGAAACATCACCCCCAATCAAGGCAAAAAGCCATGATTGAAAGACACAAGGGACTCACATGCAGAAACATGTCTACTTGGAAGGGGCCCATTCCCATATTTTGTACTGCGAATAATCAAGAAAGACAAACACGCAAGCCGGGGAGTGCAAATTGCAGCATGCATGATCACACTTGCCGCCCTCCTTTTCCCTGATCAAGTTGGCCTCCCAACCAGGTGAACATAGATTCGACGAGCAAGGGGGGGACTACACCTTCATCCGGCATTTCAAAAGCATGGGTTTCCACTCCTAATCCAACGCCAGCAGCGGAAACCGCTGCAAAGCAAGATGACCTCTTTCGTACCCGAGCCCGTTGATCCCATTGAAAAGAGGGCCCATGGATTTGAGGCATGCTGAGATGTATGTCAAAGGGCCGACAGGAAATCGCAGTTGCTTTATACGTGGGTTGGTCTCAAAGGTGGATGGATTCCGCTTTGTTCCTGTTGGTTTCCATTTTTCCCCACCCGACAGGAAGGGGTTGTTAGATTTTGCGTTGGAATCCGCGTTTGCGATGCTTCTACACCACGCCCCCACCCAGTAGCTCGCCAGTGGATCCCTCCGAGTATCCCGCCAGAGCAGCTCGCCAGTGGATCCCTCCGAGTATCCCGCCAGAGCAGCTTGCCAGGATCCCGCCCAGCATCCCGCCAGAGTAGCTCGCCAGTGGAGCTCGCCGACGCCAGAGTACCTCGCCAGTGGATCCTGCCAAGTATCCCACCAGTGCAGCCCGCCAGTGGATCCCGCCGAGAATCCCGCCAGCCAGTGGACCGCGCCGAGTATCCCTTGCTGGTGGATCCTGCTGAGTATCCGGCCAGTATCGAGCCGGAGCGGCTCGCCAGTATTCGCCAGTGGATCCCGCCAGTATCCCGCCAGAGCAGCTCGCCAGTCTGGTTTTGCCTAATGTCCAAAAGGGCCGATGGGAATTTGGAGGCGAAGTCTCTAGGATGCGGAGGAATTTGTTGTAACGGTCGTAAGCTCGTGAGTGTGGAGGGTGGGGATTGCTCGAAGTGAAGTAAGTTTTCAAAGGTGCCCTCAAACAACCACAGACCCATATGTCCATTGAGAAAGTCGGCAGGCTTTACTTGGACCCTTTGAAACCCATTTGTGGCTTCAAATTCGAAATGAACCTGGAGTGTCCATGACCCTTCAAAAATGAGGTCATTGCCCAAAAGAAGGGGTCTCGTTGTCATGCCCCCATTTTTGAAGGTTGGTGCGAACTCCAGGTAGGAACAGTCAAGATTGGCACCCTCCGTAAAAATGGCGGGACGTGGGGAAAACCCGAAGATCTGGTCATTTTGCCCGGTGACCCTCAGGATGTCCCCATGCATTTCCTCTAAAACCAAGCTGGCACAACTCCCAGCCGTTGGCTCGGCCTCCCAGGTCTTGCCAGCTCTGCAGCAAGCGGCAGGCCTCCTGGACCTGAACTTCGATTCCGGAACCATGGCTCGTGGATGCTTCAGCCCTACAGGGTCTCCTTCGATGGCGTCTGTTTTTTTTGGGGGGGTTCTTCTAGGGTCTTTCCATATCGGGGATCATTTTTTCCATCGACGAGTTTCCCTTTCGCTTCTCTTCTGGAACAGCCCCAACACAAGGTGTCCTCAAAAAGGACGCGTCAACAAAAACCAACACACCAAGAACATCTGGGCGCCTCGTTTGTTGACGGCACCCTTTTTTCGATTCGAACGGAAAACCAAAGCAAAAACAAGCCACTTGGGGGGTTCTCCCACTATGACTTAGCGGGCAAACCTGTGGGCAGTCCAAATCACCTTTCACACGTGGTTGGGGGGGATGATGAGTGGACCTTTTGGAAGCGGGTCTTCTTGCTGGTTTGGCAAGCGCAGCCGGTCACGCATCCAAACGTTCCTGGAAAAGGGAACATGAAGGAAACCAAGCCAAATTTCGACCCTGTCACGCTCGGAGCACGTGGACTTATTCACCAAGGGAACCAACAGGTCAGCTCCTGTGAATCGGTCTCCGCCCATTCAAAGAACCCCAAAGAGTCAACGTCAGACCGCCAGGGGATCCATCAAATTGCCCCACAGCCCCAAACAAGATCACCTGACAAGCCTTTTGATAGCCCTTTGCAAAGGTTCCTGCGATGGAATGGCAGCACGGCAAAGGTTGGCAAGCCGGGGCATCCTTCGAAATGTCTTGCCAGCTGCCAGTGTCTCCCCTTGTTGAAGCAAACGGCGTATTCGATGAACATCCCTGTGCCGGCAATGCCTTCCACCAGTCTCTTGTTTATTGCGTGGCACAAGAAACCTGAGCAGGAGCTGAGATGAATCCCCTGTCCGGCTTGGCATGCTGGCAGGGAACCAATGATTTTGGGCCGCACATGTTTGCAATAACGAGAGCACCGCCCTGTCACCTCGACTTTAGGACTTCAGGACTTCACCGACATCCGGGTCCCAGGTCTACATGCCAACAAAGAACTTCCAAACTTGGGTCGGGGTCCACCTAGGACCTAAGTGAGATGGTCTTGGTGAGAACCTCCCCAGCATCCGTTATTTTTGTTCCCCCGGCGTGCCTCTTCGGCTGCGGTGCCGCCTGAAGCCTCAGGTTGCCGGGAGGGCGCACGAGACTTCGGGCCTCACTTTCCAACTTCCAACGACCTCGGCGTTGATTTTCCTACAAACGGCCGTGGGTCAACACCAATACCATTTTGGGGTAGGTGCACCACCCATTTTAATGGGTACGGGATTTTCACCCATGGCCAAACTAGTTCGACAGCCTAAACAAGTTCAAAAGGGTCTTGCACCACAGGACAATCACATGTGTAGCATCCTAGCATCCATTTTGTAGAACTCATTTAGGGTCCCCCGATGAATATTGACATTGTTCGCATTTTGTCAAGCTAGAGATGTACAAACAAGCATGAACGTGATCCCAATAAACGTCACCCCAAAGTGGGTCAAGCAAACGAAGGAGCGGGGCATACCGTTCTTTGCGAACATGAAGCACTTGCCCCTTTCCCGGTTCACGTGATCCGACTCAGGCAAGACATAGAGTTCCAAAAGCTTGATCCTTCTTGTTCTCCCTTGTGAATAGAGCGCTTCCCCAAAAGTATAACTACCACATATATGTAGGTTGACACCTCCAGTTTTCAGGGAACACATGTTTAAGCACGCCCCCATTCACCTGTTTCCCTTGAAACACGCAGTGCAGGACTTGCTGAAAGTAAGATGGCACCGGCTATCTTCCGCCGGTCCGAAGTTCAACATAACAAAGGGCACCCCATGTTGGTCCCCAACTGTCGGGAACCCTTTTCCCCAATTCCGTTCTCGAGAAGGGGGATTGTTCGTCCGTAGGCAACCCCAGTTTTTTCGTTTTATTTTCTCAGGTCAAGCAAAGGCTTGAAGCGAACCTTTCGGCTTGAGTCTGTCAAACTCAACCAACGGATAGCCCATGCTGTCCTGGTCGTCTTAGTTTAAGGAGACTCTTTATGCTGGGTGTCTACGCTGAAGAGTCTACGCCCCAATGGATGTTTGGCTCACTTGGCCCTTTGTGACCTGGACATCAAAGGCGATCATCAAAACGCCTGCGTGAGGCGGGTTGTCTTCTTTTGCATGTCTTGAAAACATAACCCAAAACTGGTTCTCGCCAAAACCAACAAGTGGGTTTGCTTTAAGGCTTTGGTCAAGTGAGGTTCCTAAAATTGGAAATTGACAACCCTTTGCAAATCAAGGATGGTGGCCCAACTAGATCGAAATCCCATGTGTTGAAACACAAACCTCACTCCCCCAATCTTTCATCCAATCCACCCCTGGTCCAGTCCGCCCATTTTGGCGATTCCGGTCCCAACTAATGATACCGAAGTGGGATTCCTATCCCTGTGACATCGCAGGATTATTTGTTACCTTTAGGATTCTCTCCGTCAATGATAGGGAGGAGACGGAGAAAGAGAATCCTGTGTCACTTCCTTCATGTCCACTCTCTTCCTCTCTTCGTTCGGGAGTGTCCATGAGAGATAGAATGCTTCTTGGATGATTTCTTCCTTGGCAGTCACTGGTCAATAATTCTTGGCTATAGACGGTTATCTGTAAAATCCTTGATGTAGCACCCTTTCTATTTCCAAGAGATACAAATAATTCAAGGATTTTATTATTAACAACCTGAAGATATAAATAAATAATAAAAATAAAATAAAATAATAAAAGATAGGAAATGGACAGAGATGTAATCATTTGTAACCGCTGGAAAGAACTGGCCAGCGGGTGAAAGAAAGAGAAAGATGATAGGGAGATAAGGACTAACAGATGACAGCTTTTGTTCCCGTATCACAGCCAGACACTACCCCACAAAAGGGAACTCACTCGGAGTGTTTTGTTTTTCCCGAAAGCATGGCGAAGGGTTCTTCCGCTGGGTTCACTTGAATTGTTCTCATGAGAGTCATTACAAGGTGTCATTGCAAGGAATCATCATCATGAAAGTCAATGCAAGGAGTCATTGCAAGGAGTCATTGCAAGGAGTCATTGCAAGGAGTCATTGCAAGGAGTCATTGCAAGGAGTCATTGCAAGGAGTCATTGCAAGGAGTCATGGCAAGGATTGCAACTTGCACTTGACTCCTTGCACTTGCAACTTGCACTTGACTCCTTGCACTTGCAACTTGCACTTGACTCCATGCACTTGCAACTTGCACTTGACTCCATGCACTTGGCTCCTTGCACTTGGCTCCTTGCACTTGGCTCCTTGCACTTGGCTCCTTGCACTTGCAACTTGCACTTAACTCCGTGCACTTGCGACTTGCACTTGACTCCATGCACTTGGCTCCTTGCAACTTGCAATGGCTCTCATGACTCCTTGCAATGACTCCTTGCAATGACTCCTTGCAATGACTCCTTGCAATGACTCCTTGCAATGACTCCTTGCAATGACTCCTTGCAATGACTCCTTGCAATGACTCCTTGCAATGACTCCTTGCAATGACTCCTTGCAATGACTCCTTGCAATGACTCCTTGAAACAAGCAAGGAGTCAAGTGCAAGTTGCAAGTGCAAGGAGTCAAGTGCAATTGACTTGCGAGGAGTTAAAATCTCTTCTTAGGGCGGCGGGGTAGTGCCGACGACACTACACGAAAATCGACCCTCTGCGGGGATCGGCGTGGTCGAGGTGCAAAAACCCAGGGTTTTTTGCGATTTCTAACCTGCTCGCGCGACCCTCTGCGGGGATCGGCGTGGTCGAGGTGCAAAAACCCATGGTTTTTTGCGATTTCTAACCTGCTCGCGCGACCCTCTGCGGGGATCGGCGTGGTCGAGGTGCAAAAACCCATGGTTTTTTGCGATTTCTAACCTGCTCGCGCGACCCTCTGCGGGGATCGGCGTGGTCGAGGTGCAAAAACCCATGGTTTTTTGCGATTTCTGCGGTGCTCGCGCGACCCTCTGCGGGGATCGGCGTGGTCGAGGTGCAAAAACCCATGGTTTTTTGCGATTTCTAACCTGCTCGCGCGACCCTCTGCGGGGATCGGCGTGGTCGAGGTGCAAAAACCCATGGTTTTTTGCGATTTCTGCGGTGCTCGCGCGACCCTCTGCGGGGATCGGCGTGGTCGAGGTGCAAAAACTCAGGTTTTTTGCGACTTTTGTTGTTCGAACTGGTCCTCGGGAGTTGTCTCGTGGTTCGCGCGCCTGCTCCCGGAACCGGCGGGTCGCGGGTTCGATTCCTCCCTGGTCCGCGGGCGGGCGTCGCAAGATGCAACTTGCATTTTACAAGCAACTTGCGCAGAGCAACTTGCGCAGAGCAAGTTGCACAGAGCAACTTGCGCAGACCAACTTGCACAGACAGTTGCGCAGAGCGCCTTGCCTAGAGCAACTTGCGCAGAGCAACTTACGCAGAGCAACTTGCACAGAGCAACTTGCACAGAGCAGCTTGCACAGAGCAACTTGCAGGGAGCGCAATTTGCACAGAGCAACTTGCAGGGAGCCACTTGCAGGGACCAACTTGCCGGAGCAACTTGCGCGGAGCAACTTGCGCAGAGCAACTTGCACAGTGCAACTTGCGTAGAGCAACTTGCGCAGACCAACTTGCACCGACCAGTTTGCGCAGAGCACCTTGCCTGGTGCTGTCTCGCGCTTGCTTCACGAAGTGTAGGGAAAAAGAACGCATCCTGCAGCGTTGGGCCGACCTCGCTTGCGATGTTCTGCTTTCGGGCCAACCGTGGTCTAGTTTTTTGGGGGGCTCTTTTTCGGTGGGTTTTAGGGGATGCCAAAGGGACAACCACAATTTTCGGGGGGCCCTCAGAAGAAAGACACAGCCATACGATGCCTCAAAAGAAAGACACAGCCATACGCTACGGCACCACAGGACAACTCGCTTGAATCATCTTAAACCCAATTGTCCACAACTGAGTCATAATCGAAACTTGGTATACAAAAAGAATGCAAAAACCGGATATCCAAACCCATATCTGGCTGGGCTGGTTCCTATCCTTCATCCGTGGCGTCCTTTTTCGGTGATTTCGTCTGGGCCCCCAGGCTCGGAAAGCCCGGCGCATGCGCGCGGCGAGCACTGTGAACTCTGGGCCCTGGATGTGGCTGTGGATCAAAATTGCCCATGTGGCTAGGGCCCTGAGTCTCATTTTACTGTGGCAGTGCCATTTTGGAACCCTAGTAAAACCTCAGTCAAATCTGCCTAAAGACCAGAAACCAAATCCAGTCTGCAAATGCTGGGACTCCAAAAGCTGAATTCAGGGATCCCCAAGTAAAGGACCTACATGGAACCAAGGACTAGAACCTGCGGCTCCTGGTGCTTTAAAATTGACCCATACCCAAATGTGTTGACGATTGGACGAACAGCTTGGCAGGGTTCAGAGATTTAGTTGGCGTCCGGGCAAGGAAAGCCAAAGCGAACCAGAGGAAACCAAAAAAAACAAGAAAACCACTAAAATCAAAGGACCCCAAACCCAAGTTGGTACCGTAAAGCAATCTCCCACCCTTGTGGCTTGATCATCCTAAGGCTAGCAGGGTTCAAGGGAACTGCCTGGGCCGTTTGGAGGTCCAGAAAAGAAAAGACAAGTTAAAACCCGATCTGGCAGCAACGCTTTCTGTGTTGGGTGTACCCCTATCCCAAACTCACTGGAAACCTGTGCCTTTGTTTTTTTGGCTATGTTGGTTTTGTTTATGTGATGTGGCTTCCTGGAAATCAAGGCTAAGTCAAACGGGTACCCGCCAAATTCAAAACAAGAAACAAACATCCGCCATCTGCATGAGGGGTCATCGGGGGCAAGGCACCGGGCCCGGGGCCCGAGGGTTGTCCATACAACCCACAGTTGCTATGGGTGTGTCTTTTTGAGGGACTCCCAGAAATGGTGGTTTTCCTTTTGGTGTCCCTCGCACCACTACCCTTAGATTACGCCAGCGTAGGCCCCAGATAGCACACCACAGCTACGAACCATGACGCAGCATCACAACGGCTCCCACGGCATCATGATGATGTTGACACTCTCATGACATGATGATGTTGACAGCAATATGCTGATGCACCAGTCACGAACGATTCCGCGCTACATATCTAGCAGAAAAAAAAGGCAGAAAGATGAGTTCGACAGCATCATGATGGTGCAAACAGCATCATGGTGACGCGGACAGCACCACCATGATGCGGACAGCATCATGGTGATGGTAAAGGCAGCATCATGATTCATGATGATACCACAGCCGCAAATCATCTTGCGACAGCGTGATGAAAACCAGCATCATCTTGATGTTGACAGCATCATGGCGCCACCACACCCACGAACCATAACGCAGCATCGATTCAACAGCATCATGATGCTGCGGACAGCATCGTGATGATGCCACAACCACGATACCCCAAACAGCACCCGCCCTAGCACCCTGCTGTCCATATGCGCCCGCGCCATCACCAACACCTACAAGCGGGCGTCGTAAGTCACCCCACGTCGCGTTAAGTCACCCCAACCATCCCCAGCCGCTTGGAACTACCCATATCCGTTGAAGTCGCCCCATGCGTTTTAAGTCCTCCCATTTTTGGCAAAACACAATGGGCACAGAACTGGAAGGGCCATGTTGCCAACCCCAAGAATTCACCGCACACTGCACGCACATGCTCAAAACTCACTGGTTTGGGTTCACGTTGAATGCTTTTTTCGGGCAAAACCTTATTGGGCACACTGCAATTAAAGGGTTCCTATCCTTCAAACAGAAATAGTGTTTTCTGTTGGTTCCCCCGGAACACCCGACAAAAGGGCTGCCGGCGCGAGTGCCGGGCGACTCTGCGCGAGTGCCGCGCGAGCGCCGGGTGAGCCGTGCCCTCATCCCTCCCAATGAAGATAGCTTCCGCTTGTGGCACAACTTCAAGTGCTGCAGCACGAGAAGAGAGAACCACCCAGTGGCAGTGAACATACACGCATGCACACGGCACATGGAAGCCGACCAAAAGTTGAACATCATACATTTTGCATGCGCGCAGCACAGAATTATGCGATTTCAGAAAATGACATGCTTGAGACAACTATCCTTACATCCACAAACACAACGGGCACACTCGCCCGAGACGACTTAGATCAACCCGGGACGACTTACAGCACTTACCCTGTAAAAACAGCAGCCCCAACGCAGCACCCGCGCCAGCGCCGGACAAGTCCCCGAGCACCCTGCCGTCACGTACGGTCACCAGCCCGCACAGCACCCCCCAAAACCGCACCCAGTACCCCAAAGCGCACGCCGCATGCCCCCTAGCTCCCAGCAAAACAATTACCCTTCTTCATCAGAAGTTAGAACCCCTATGGCTTTCCGCCATCTAGGAAAATAATCGCCCGCGCGGTCAGCAGCACCTCAAAAAGCAACTCAAAACAGCACTTGCACCACCACCCCCAAACTGCATGCCCCCTAGCGCCCGCCGCCGATCTCGGAAAATTGCGCCCACAACGTCACCATACAACACCCACAAAATGCGCCTGCACCATCAGCAGCACCTCAATCAAACAGCACCCCAGAGCAGCACCTGCACCAGCACCACACACTAAACGCCCCCTAACGCTGAGAGTCCTCCACCAGCGCCGCAAACTGCATGCCCCCTACCACCCGGCCGTCACCTCCACCGCACCCGGCCGTCAATCTTGCTGGCCGTCAATTTCGCACCTCCGCCAAAACCCGAAACTGCATGCCCCCTAGCAACCGAGCACCTCCGCCAACACCCCAAACTGCATGCCCTAGCACCCGGCCGTCAAGCTCGCAAAACAGCACCTCGAACCAACACCCCAAACTGCATGCCTAGCACCCGGCCGTCAAGCTCGCAAAACAGCACCTCCACCAGCACCCCAAACTGCATGCCCCCTAGCACCCGGCCGTCAAGCTCGCAAAACAGCACCTCGACCAGCACTCCAAACTGCATGCCCTTTTGCACCCCGTCAAGCTTGCAAAACAGCCTCCACCAACACCCCAAACTGCATGCCCCCTAGCACCGCCGTCAAGCTTGCAAAACTGCACCTCCGCCAGCACCCCAAACAGCATGCCCCCTAGCACCCGGCCCTCAATCTCGCAAATCACTTTCCCTCCTTATTAGAAGTTAGAACCTCTATAGCTTTCAGCTATCTGGGGAAAATAGAATTACACCGGCATAGACCCCAGATAGCAATGATTGCACACCAGCACCTCCAACAGCACCCCCCGAAGAGCGTCCCAAACAGCACCCGGCCGTCAATCGAGCACCCGCGCCATCACTAGCACCTCCAACAGCACCCCAAACGGCATCCCAAAACAGCACCTGCAGCAGCACAAGCTGCATGCCCCCTGCACCCTGCCGTCAATCTCGCAAAAAAGTGCCTGCACCGTCACCCTAAGAGCACCCCAAACAGCACCCCCCCAAACACCCAGCTGCACCAGCACCCCAAGCTGCGTGCAAGCCCGATAGCATGCGGGCGTCAATATCGCAAATTACGCCCGCACCGTCACCAGCACCTCAAACAGCTCCCCAAACAGCATCCCAAAAACACCACCAGCACCAGCACCCCAAACTGCATGCACGGGGGCACCCTACCGTCAAGATGCAAAAACACGCGATGCACCGTCACCCCCAAAACAGCACCTGCACCAGCACCCCCAAACTGCATGCCCCCTAGCACCCTACCGTCAATCTTGAAAAGATGCGCCCGCACTGCCATCAGCACCTCAAACAGCACCCCAAGCCGCCAAAACCAGCACCCCAAACTGCACGCCCCTTAGCACCAGCCCATCAATCTCGCAAATCACTTCCCCTCTTTATTAGAAGTTAGAACCCCTATAGCTTTCAGCTATCTGGGGAAAAAGACACACTGTTATACCAGCTGCTGCTGACGGCTGCTCTTTTCCTTGCCTTTCCATCGCTTCCACATCATGGCGCTTGTCCGGTCCAGCTTGCCAGTAAGCTTCTGACATGTTTCCGCAGTTCACTCGATCGTCTGACTCCTGACTCACGTTGCTTTGGTTTCCTCCCAATCGCCGTCAATGTCGGACTCGTCCTCGTCCAGCGGGGCAAAGCCCATGCGCACGTTCACCATTCGGCGGAAGGCTGCGGCCAGCGTCGAGACTTCCGTCTGACCTGCTGCGCTGATCATGCCTCAGTTGGTGCCACGTAATCGGGTTCCATGGTTTTTGTGGACAATTTGATGAGTCCCCCCACGTCACCAACTGGAGTCCACAGAAACGCAAAGGTTTGTGTTGTTGCTGCGTGGTGGACCAAAGGTTTGCCGGGCAATCCCCCCAACAAAACAAAACCACATGGGAGCAAACCGAACACGAAACCAGAGCCGCTGCCGCTGAGAGACCGTCCTTGCCCAGCTCTGTTTCGTCCTTGCCCAGCTCTGTTTCGTCCTCCTCGCCAGTGAAATTCATTGGGCGGACCATGGTGGACCTGTGTTTGGCACATCGGGTGTTTCTCAAAGAAGAGGGCCTGTCCCCACGCGCTTGACTTGCTGCATAGCCTTCAAAAGCAAACAATTGCGGTTCCTGATTTTGCGACGATTTCC
>CAUJNA010000300.1:82500-97500 GCA_963377175.1 Effrenium voratum
ATGGAAACAAGCAATCAAAAACCAAACCAACAAGCAAAGAAACAAACAAACCAAAACCACACCAAGCCAAGCCAAGCACTGCAATGGGCCCATTTCCTACCTGTTTTGGTCCACCCCCATCTCAAAATTAGAGACAATGTGCAGACAGCGGTTGCTTGCAGGTCTTCCCTTCAAGCCACTGAATTGTTTTCGGACCCCGCACCCTACCCCACACACACACATTCTTATGGAGGGAGTTGTTTGGCCAACAAACCTTCTTTCTTGGAAACGCACCCCCTCATTGTGGTTGAATACCAACTTGGATATCTTTCTGAACACCCCTCCTCCTCCTGCACAGGCGTGGCAAAATCCACGAACCGCACCTGTGGGCAAACTGTGCTAATGTGGGTGCCTCAACAATGAAGGCCCCCCTCGATCAAATTTTGGAGCCCCAATGAAGGCCCCAATTTTGGAATCCGGTAAAACATTTTGGCCCAAGTTTAGTACTGGCTTAGTATTGGTTAGTATTGGTTTAGTATCGCTTTGTGCTGGTGTAGTACTGGCTTAGTATTGGGTAGTATTGGCTTTGTATTGCTTTGTGCCAGTTTAATACTAGCTGAATATTAGTTAGTATTAGTATTGCTTTGTGCTGGTTTAGTACTCGCTTAGTATTGGTTAGTATTGGTTTAGTATTGCTAGTATTGGATAAGATTGGTTTAGTATTTCTTCGTGCTGCCTTAGTACTGGCGTAGTATTGGTTTGTGTTGAAAGGTGGAATCTACCTAGAAATCAGCACGGGCAGCAGTTACTTTTTCTTGAGCCATATATCATGTCGGTATGCCACTACCAAACAACACCCCCCGCTTTGCAGAGGAGCGTTGGTGAAAACAGTACTTTGTACATGTTTCCCTCCCAGGCCTGAAGCAAAGTCCTCTGAGGTTGTGACTTCGAAGACGTTGAGCCTCAGTGTGGTGAGTGGCAAGTCATGGTTTGGGGCCTGTTGCATCAATGGCTGCTTCAACTGCAATGCACTTGATCTTTTGCAGGAGCAAGCCAGGTGAATCGGCCGACCACGACTTCCGTCGGGCTACACACGCATGTTAATGCATGTGGATCTTTTGAAATTAAATTCATCTGCCGTCATCAACGGTGGTGATCTCACGACCACAGCTTCCGCTGGGCAGAAAATGGAAATGAAAGCCGGTGGGGGCGGCCGTGGATAGACCTACGGCCACAGCTTCCGCCGGGCGTGCAAAAAAACACAGCTAATGTTGCGGCATCAATGGATGAAAGATAATGGGTTACAATCATGACATCACCAATGAAATTGATAAAGTTCCCGCAACAAAAGCTCAACATTCCTTGTTGATGCGGGTGCACTGCTCCCATCCATAGGACCACCCGTAATTCCAGGAGTGCCAGTCCTGACGTCCCTTGTCCTTGTTCTTGCCCTTGCCTTTGCCCTTGCCTTTGGTCTGGTAGGGCTCGGGACGAATGGACCTGGTAATCGCTCTCCATTGGGAGTTCTTTGCCTCGATGGGGTAGCTCTTCGTGCGGCCTGACGAAAACTGAGGAATTTCCAACTCGCCCGTGCTGATGGTACCCTGCGGGTCATACTTCTTCCACGATGCACGGATGAAGCTGACCATGACGTCAAGGATGGTCTCGACGTTCCCTTCCGGGACGTATTGCCCACTGTGTCCGATGATGATCGGGACCTGGTTGTTCGGGACAAATCGGTACGCGCACATGACAGCGAACTGCATGACAGTGTAAAACCGTGCATGGTGAGCAATATAGACCTCTGTCGAGACATTCAGCTCGTGAGGGTTGAGCTTGTTGGGAGTGGGGATGAACACCAACTTGGTTCCCGTGTTCTGAGAGCCCCCCCTCTCACGCTCCTCCCTCGTCCGGCCAGGGTCCGCCACGATAGCGCGGGCAATCCGACCCAGGAAGTCCAAACTTTCCGGAGTCAGCCCTTGCGTGGCGCAGTTGTAGGCGTAGAAAGGGTCAACCGACAGGCGGTCCGACACCTTTGCGCAGCCCATCCCTTGCGCCTTGGTGAGGTGCGTTTTGGCCGTCTTCCTGAGCGATGCCTCGACGGAGATTCCTCCCCGCTTCTCTCCTTCCTTTGCATGGTGCTTGGACCGGATCCACTTGCCACCACCCCCCTGAAGGTCTTCCAACGAGCCGCACAACTTCTGTGGCTATCCGGGCATCCGTCCACTCAACCATATCCGAGCGGCACTCCTGACACAGAAGGTAGCCGTCGATTTGCGAGTTGCCGCACCTTCTGTTCCAGCATTTCATGATTGGGTTCTTCATCATTGTCGTGAAAAAAAGGTCTTCCCAATCTGGCTCGCTCTGGTAGCGACTGCGAAGGTTGCTCCAGCCGCGACCGTGCCCTTTCTCTCCCCTGGAGAGCTCGGGCACCCGCCGAAGGGTTGCAGGTGCGATCTGATACGTCGGCCCTGCAGGTCTCTCATTCGACTTCCCCTTCCGGGGAGCGAGCTCATCGACAGTGGCAATCTCAGTGACAGCGCCAGGTAGCAGTTTGCCATTCCTTGTGCCGTCAACAACTGTCTGCCAGTGCCTCCATGCCTTCTCCGCGGTCAGAGTGTTCTCTCTCTTGAAGAAGCTCGGATTGACATCTTGGGGTCCGGGTGTGAGCTCCGACGTTAGCGCCGCGCGGTATCTCTTGCGCAGCTCCGGATAGGCCCGATTGAAGAACAGGAACTCATTCTTCCGGGTGTGGAACGCGTAGAGAATGTATGCGTTTCCAACCCAATCAGCCGACATAAACGCCTCGTCGCTGGTGAAGAGTCGGATGCCGTCCTGCATCATGAGCTCCGTATCGAAAGCAATCGTGACGGGCCTTCCGGCTCGCGTTCCCGCCAGCTTCCGCATTTGGGCCTCCCAGGGTGGCGTTGGATTGAAGTAAACGTGGGCCCTGCCCGTCGACTTCGGATAGCCCCCCGGAACCAGGCCGAACCTGAAGATGCTCTCCGCCGACCTGAGGTCGCACGTGTGGTAGAGCACGCCTCGGCGCCATAGGTCGGTTCGCTCGGGATTCCGTACAGCTCTCGGATACTGGCCGCCCAGCTACTTTGCCGCATCGACCTCCTCGTCAAAGGAATACAGGTTAGTCAGGATAGCCTGCTCCGTGTACTTCCTCGTGAGCTCATTGTGGTGCCCTTGGACGGCCCTGACCCGCATTGCTTGGTACGGCAATCCTTTCCAGGATGCTTCTCCCACCGGAGGTGGGCCCACCATGACTCGGAACCTCCTCGTGTTGTTGTTCCGGATGCAAACCATAACCTCCCACGGTCTCACGTTCGCGATCCGGTCGTTGAGATGCCTTACCAGCGCATCAAATTCCACGGAGAGGTCGATCCCTCGAAATGGCGGATGTGGCTTCCCGTCCTTAAACGCCCCACCCCTGAGGAAGTAGGACATCTTCTTGGAGATCGCCACCAACCTGTAGTCCCGGTCCATGTTCACTCTGGGGACGTGCCCCATGTCCCCGACTTCGAGCCATTCGCATTGCTCCTCAGCCGGGACCTTGGTGTTGATCTTCCGGGTTTTGACCCAGTCTGCCCAAAAGATCTTTTCCTGCGTAGGGTCCTTCTGCTTTTTCAACCGGGGTTCCCTCTCGGCGTTGCTTTGAGCTCTTCGATCGTGACGGCAGGCTCCCACACTCTGCTGATCCACTTGAAAGCGTCATCGGGGCGATCGGACGCCGCACACACGGCTTCCCGAACCTTGATGCGCCAATTCCTGTAACTCTCAGGAAGTGGGAAAGAGGGAATGACAATCCTCTCCGCCTCCTTGACCTTGGGCTTATCATTGTCTGCGTCCACAGTAGTCGCCTGTTTACCCAAGATCTTGTTGAGCTTCTTGCGGATCGCTCGGGCTTTCTCCGATGACGATGATGAGGAGGATGATGTTGAGGAGCTGGACGATGAAGAGCTCGGAGAGTTGGAAGGAGATCCACTTTTTCGTTTCTTGTGGCTCTTCTTCTTCTTGTCCTTCTTGCTCTTCTTCTTTTTGCCCTTCTTCTTCTTCTTGTCCTTCTTGCTCTTCTTCCCTTCATCATTTCCTTCGTCATCGTCGTCGTCGTGATCATCGTCATCATCGGGATTGCCGGCAGGTGGTTCCCCACCGCCTCCGCTCTGGCCTTTATCTGCGCCTGATGGATTCCTATTACCATCATTAGGGGTCCTGTGCTGGGGATGTCGGTTCATATTCATCGGCATCACCATCAAGATCATCGGCGGCACCTGGCCCATCACGGTGGAGTTCGGTGGAAGCTGACCTGACACGTACCTTAGAACTAAGGTCCAGGCCGGGAGGAGGAAACGTCTGTACAGGAGAGGCCTTCGGCCTAAGTCCGAAAATCGGAACATTAGAAGAACTACTTTGCTCACCGCGAGACTTCAGTTCATGACGTAGTGCTTCAATGTCCTTTGACTGCTTCATGATGATCTCTCTCATCTCTGCAGCACTCCTGTCTGCGTCCTCCTTCTGCTTGCTGCTCGTGACCTCCCAAATCAACCTGAGCTGTTCGTACTTCTTTTCGGCTTCTGAGCGCTGAGCAACCCACTGCTGTCTTGCCTCGTTAAACTCCCTTTCTTTCGCCATTGCCTCTTGTTCATACATTGATGT
The DNA here is from genome assembly GCA_963377175.1 of Effrenium voratum. Lineage (NCBI taxonomy): Eukaryota > Dinophyceae > Suessiales > Symbiodiniaceae > Effrenium > Effrenium voratum. The sequence continues at coordinate 87,145 of CAUJNA010000300.1, forward strand.
GGTTCACCGCGTCCTGGTAGAGTCGGCCCTTTTCCTCAACATGGCCTGCTTGAAGCTGACTGATGATGGCGTCATGGCGCGCCGAAGCATAGGCAGCCACTTCTTCCGTACTCGGACCTGCGTTGACCACATTCACCGTCTGGCTGTGTGGGTATATGTTCGGGGCGCACACATGATGTTGCTTGGTCGGACTCAGGAAAACTGCTTCGGGAGCGCTGCGACAAGATTGCATGGCGCTTTCCCTTCCGGATGCCCACCCTTGATCAATTCATTGGCCACTGCTTCGTTCATCCTTGCTATAGCAGGGTGGCATCCGTCGCCGCTTGACGCCATTGCGGCGCGGGTGAGAGCTGACTGTACAAGGTACCAGCGATACGGCTGATAACCTGTTGAAAGGTGGAATCTACCTAGAAATCAGCACGGGCAGCAGTTACTTTTTCTTGAGCCATATATCATGTCGGTATGCCACTACCAAACAACAGTTTGGTTTGTATAAGTTTAGTATTGGCCTAGTATTGCTTCGGTTGTCTTCGATCCTCTTTAGTGCTGGTTTGGAGTTGGCTTAGTTTTTCTTTCGGCCTGGAACGCATGTGCTACGTACCAGCTTGGAAATTTGTCGGCTGGGCACTTCTGAGAAAGACGTAGACCTACTTGGTTGCTGGGGCTGGGCGAAGAGGGAAACATCAACGCCTCCGGATTTGCTCAGAGCAAACAAAGAGTCTAGTTTCTGGTGTCCTTTTTCATTTTGAGGTTCCTGAAAAATGTTGGACATTTGTTATTTGCTACCTTTTGATTAAAGGGGCACCGACGTTATCCCTCATGGAAGCAGGCCCACCACAGGCTGATGTGCTCAACATCAGCTTCCCTTTTGGTGATCTGGATCGATGCTGTGGTAATTTGGGGGACCACCACAAATCAAAATGAAGTTAATGTGTTCAGGCCCTCCGGCACTTTTTGTGAATTTAGAGAGTCCCCCATGGGACCCCCATGTCTCTCCCAAGCGGACCACAGACACCTGGACATTTTGAACCAAGCAACAACCATATACCTAACCACCCGGCTCCCAAAATAAAATGACAGGCCGCAAGCCGAAACCGATCCACCTGGGTGCGATTCTTGCGAGGACCGAACCCCAATTTAGAATCGGGTCCCCCAAAATAGAAGAAGAAACAGAAACACCCGATGCCCGACACGTCGGGTTTTCGTCCCAATGGGCTCACCTTCTCGCGGCTCAGATATGCATCCGCACCAAAGCCCACCAAGCGCTGAGTGAGGAGGATGGAGTGCACGGGCAGCTCCCAGAACACTGCCTGATACATCGCCTCCTTCAAGCGAAGGGAACCGAGTGAAGAATATCATGTTCTTCTTGGGGGGTTCCCATTTAAGAAAACAACAACAAAAAACTAGACATCCAATTTGATTCATAAAAAGTCGACCTTAAACCCTTGCCACTTCTTAGGGTTCCCAGGTGGTTGAAGGAAAGGTCTTGGACGAACTTCGCAAGTTGGCCTACGGTCGAACGTATAACCTGATGTGTGTTTTTCTTCGTGAATAACCAACCCTTCTTGGAGCCATTACAACCCGTTCTCGTTTTTAGGGGAAAGCAACGGGACTCCCTTGAATGTGTGGAAAACCTCTGAGGCCCTTTTGATGGTTGTCGCGGGTGTTTGAAGGCAAGCCATGGGCCAGGGTTCCACTACTGAGCCAGCACCCATCACTTTCGACTTCAAGAACACATTCAAACAGGGGTCGCTGTGGGGGGGTCCTGCCTGGCGTGGATTTCGACCATCCACAGGGATCCCCAAAGGGACCTTTCGTTTTTTCTCCCTAGATTTGTCCAGCTTTGGTGGTTTTGAACACATTTTGGGGTTCAGAGAAAGGGGGCTGGCCTTCTTCGGCATTTGTTTGGCCAGAACGGGCTTCATCAGCTCTGATTGTTGAGGGTTGGAAGCTGGAATAAGCCAATATCGGTGCTTGAAACGCGGCGAGCATAAGCTTCCCTTTGTCCACTGGCTTCTTGTAAGAGCAAAGCGAGCAGTCCAGTCCTTCTCGCCCTGCAGCGCATAGTTGTCACCGGTCCAGTTCCTGGTGAAAACTCCTTGGTCAAACTGTCCAATGAGCGCTCTTTGCCGATGGGAAACCAAAAAGGCTTAAGGCCGAACCAAAGGTTTAGTAATTCCAAGGTAAAGCTTCAAAAGTTAGCACCTGAAAGGTTAAACTGAAAAGGCGAAAGGCGAAAGTTACAAGTCAAAAGTTAGAGCTGCCAAGACTCTACTCCAACTCTCGCGCTTCTTGACCTGGCCAACTCCGCTGGCTGTGCGGTTTGTTTCTGTGTTTCTGTGTCCGTGACAGGCCGTTTGTGTTTTTTTTTCAGGGAAACCTCAGCAGGGGGGCCTCAAGGGGGACTTTCGGCCTGCGACTGGGGAGGACCCATCGCATGAAGAGGGACCACTACATTTCCCCCCAGAACCCCCAGCCAAAAAAAGATACAGCAGCCCGCCAAAACGGCCACTTAAACAAATCATGCCCACTTCCAAACAAAACGGAGAGTCTACTGAGCCTATATCTACCAATCACAGCCATGTCCACCGAAGAAGTCAACCAGGAAAGCCAACAAGCCATCAACAAAAATGAGCGTGCCTCAATTGCGGACTCTATTCCGGTGGCTTCAGCAGGAGAAACTGAGCCAAAGCAGGATAGTGTGACCGAACCTCGGAAAACCAAAAAGGTTGGCTCCTTCTTCGTGTTTCCTTAGAAGCAACCCCGGGTTCCAAGTAGGGGCTTTGTAAAATCGAGCGTATCCTTCGCAGGTTGGTGTCTAAGGAACCGGATCATAAACTACGTGTCATCTCCCCACACCCCGCAGAACGGGGTGTAAAGCTGCAGGCATCAGGCCAAAACATAGATGCCAAAAGAGAACCCCAACCAAGGTAGTCCCTGTCTCACAAGAAGTCTGAGGACTATTGCATAGACTCCGTTCAGCAAACTACGGTAGCTGTCTTGGTTGCTGTTGACCCCGCAAAAGGTTTAACTTTTGAGGGTTTAGTGGAAAACCCCTTGATTTCCCAAAAAGTTAAAGTCTAAAGATCCAACCCAATAGCAGTCAAGCTGTACAGCGCCATTCAAACGATGTCCCTAAAAAAGGACACGCCCGACTCTTCTGAGGCGAATCAATGCTGGCCTCCCAGGTGTCCCGGTCCGAGTCCCTCAAAGCGCGCATCTCGTCGTCCTCTTGCTCCGTGACGGTAAGGAAGGAGTCGTTCAGCACCTGGAGCTTCCGAAATGAGGATGACTTTTTGTAGGCCCTTGGGTTTTGAAACACTTCCAGGAAACCAACTTTGGGAAAATGGCCAGGGCTTCAAAGGGAAACACTGACAACTGAAACACTGAAACACCCACCTGGTGCCAGATCTGAAACTGGGACACCAGCCTCGGATCGGATGGACAAACCGTGTCAACTTTCGATTACCTTACAGGGCCTGATGAGGTTGCATGCTCCCTGTATTTGGCAAGGTCTAGCTTCTGCTCTTACTTGGTCAAAGTTAAACCACGTCGGGACCCAGTGCCGGGCGACTCAACCCCTGCATCGGAGGTGCCTTTTTCGAGGCTATGCCAACTGGTCGTTGTCTCAATGTCGCCTGCCCAACAGCACCACTCAATTGCTGCCAACCCGACCCCTTTCTTGGGCTGCCATCCTGCCTGAATTCCGGACGCCAACTGTTGCTTGGGATTCAACTCATTGTAGTAGTATGTTCCAAAGGGGCGCTTTAGTATACATTAATTACAATCAATCTTTAAAAAATGGAATTTTCCGGTGAGTTCCCTCTGTTTGAGTGACCGCTTCCTTCTAGAACCCACAGGGAATCCCAAAACACCAGCCAACCGGAACATCAGACGTGTCCTGGCAAGCCAAGGGCTGTCTGCGTCCACATCTCCCGTCACTCAAGTACAGCCCGGCAGCAGCTTCTCCTCGGGCAGCTCGAAGTGGATCAGCGCAGCCCGCGCGCCGATGGTGCAATTGTGGGTGTAGAAGGGCACAAACTCCTTCCGCTCCGCGCCGTGCGCCTGGAGGAGAAAGAAAACAAACCAGACAAAAACCATGGCTTTTTTTGCTTGGAGCCTCCCAATGGAAGCTGGGAAGACCTGTCGTTGGAATCCACTTTGGCCCCAAACCTTCGGAAGGGTTCCTTCGGGCTGGGTCCGAATGCCTTGCATAGCCCCAACCGGCTTGAAGTGGAGCTCTTGCGACGGACGCCGTGGCTTGGTGCGCAGGCGCGGTTCAAGGATTGTCTTCCAGAAGGGGACCACCTTCACCAGCATACAGTTTGGTGAAGTAGATGGTTGTTTTTTGTTGACTTTGAGTTTAGTCAAGTAATGCCCTAGTGTATTACTGGGAGGCTTGCTTGAAGTTGAGGTTGTCGCATTGTACCCAGACCTCTTCCAAATGAAGAGTTGCACTGCAAAAGCACGGAATCCGAGGTTGACATCACCCGCCATGTTTGTAGGGGTTGATTCCCCATTCGTTTCAACCATCGTTTTTTTTACAGCTGCTTCCCCCTGGCTTTTTCATGGTTTCCTACAAGAAGGATCCCTGGGGAAGCTACCCCTAGAATGATTCTTGCTTCCGGTTGGTACTGGTTTCCCACGGACTCGGCCTGGTACCAGGCCCAAAGTGGCAGGGGCGGCCGGGTCTCCGGCTTCTCTTGGTGTGTGTCTGCCCACCTGGTGTCTCATTTTTGTCTAGCCCCCCCCCCAACAAAAAGGCTGGTTGTTCTTCTTGGTGTCCCTTTAAAAACGAGGGAAAACAGGGGGTAAAGAAACAAGGACATACCCAAATGAGAAAGCTGCATAAGCTGCTTAATCCGTAATCCGCGCCGCAGTTTGTGGGTCCAAACCGCATGTTATCCATGCAACCCATAATCTGTAGTCCGCAAACCGCATAGCTTAATCCGTCAACCGCATGATCCGCAATCCGCTCATCATTGGAGAATAGGCTTTGAACAAGCTAGTGTATGTGTGTGGTTTGAACGCGTGCCCAAGAGGCGCACCAAAGTCATTTTGGGGCACCCCTGAAAAACCAGAACAGGTCACCCTGAGACTGCGCAAGGCTAGAACCCGAAAACACAAAGTTCCCACACTCCTCAAAGAAAGAACACCTCCAGAAAACCACCCCCCCCGCCCAAAAAAAGAAAGACAACTAGACTATGTCTATTATTTTCGAGGTTTCCTGCATTGCTTTGGAAAAGTGTGAAAAACAACTGGAGAAAACCAACCGGAAGCAAAACAAAACACAAGACTCTGGCGCATTGACGGATGTCCTGACTTGGGAGCGCAATATGTGTTTGTTTTGTTGTCCGAGGTGTTCTATATTTGACAGTATCCGGCCTGTTTGCAAGAGCGTCTGTGATCAGTGTGCCGATGTAGCTCACATCCAACACGTTTAAACATGTCGTCAGATTTGCAAAAAGTAAATTCTATGGGAAAGGAATTCCTGTGTAGCAGTTGCTTTGACTTTGACGTAGAACAATTATTCAAAATAACAAATCCAAAAATAGTAATGGTTCGATTGCTAGATTCTGTCCTTATTAAATGCCACTTAATGTGAGATAGAAGCTGCGTAGAACTTGATAAATATGTTAAGTACAAACTAGGGACCCCCAAAATGTTAAATACATTTTGTTTGGATGCTTTCTGATTTGTAGGAACAATTCTATGGGAACGGAATTCCTGTGTAACATTTAGGGAACTATTATAATCATTATTGAAACTCTACTTTAAAATAGGAATCTGACTGGAGTCTGTCCTTATAATTTCTAATTAACTTCAGTCAGACATTGAGTAGAATTTGATAAAGGTACTGATTTCACAAGGACAGAATTCACAGGTCCCGAAACCAAGTTTTCTTTGATTTGCTAGCCCCAGCCCTACCATCGTCAGAAAACAACGTAAAACAGAGTGTTGTGTAGCTTGTCTTTCTCAGTTTGCATCTCCACCCACGGCCTCTCGCTAAAACTCAGATCGAACTTGAATAGGATTTAGTTGGGACTCAAGGAAATACTTGACCGTTGACCGGAATCCTTCTGGAAACTGGAAATACATCTAGACTTTCGGAGATCCTTTCCCGATAGAACTGTACAATTAGACTAGAGCTTAAACATGATTGAAAAAGGAATAAATCCAATCACAGCTTCCATTTTGAATTTGAATATAAATCCGAATGATGCTATTTGAAATGATAATGTACACAGTATGTTCTTTCCAATCGAATTTATTCACACTTCTGCTAACCTTTAAACACAAAAATAGTTCAACTCGAGTTTCCACTCAAAACGTGAGCAAAGTGCACGCTCTCTCTACAACAAGGGCACACCCAACTGTGTCCCACAATGTCACAGGGTAAAGCTGTTGGTCCTGCTATCCAAAGTAAACATTGTTTAACATGTTAAACCAATGAGCCACATTCCCAAAGGTTCAGACATGAGTCAGTCCACAGAACGACACAACAAAACCACCTCCTGTCCAGACAAGGCCTCCTTTTTGTCTACATTTTCCCTCAGGGAAGCAAAGGTCTCCTCTGAGAGCCGGTTGAAAGGTCGAAGCCACGGGCGCTCAACTGAGAAGTCCAAAGAGCAATGAAGAAAGCATCGCCACTGCAGTTATGGTCAACGGACATACTTTCTTTGACTAACTAAAGTTATCTGTCCAGTCTATTCCAGGGCTCACCCGGCGGACCGTGTTACCTTCGTATGGCAAGCCGCAATTTGGCCAATGCTTCTGGGCAGGGCTCCACCCGCAACGCCAGTTGCTCTGCCATATAAGCGTAGGCCTCCGGCCAATCGTCCTCATTGTACCTCACGAAAGCAACAATCCGGCAAGGAAAACCATGTCCGCGTCTTCACCGTGGGAGCTTCTGCGTTGGACCTTTGCACGGGGAGTTGCATGGTATGCGTGAAGACTAGGGGTACGTACCCCGCAGGCGCGCAATTGTATCCCTTGACTGTGATTTGGGGTTGAAGACGAAATGGAAGGCAAAATGCAGAGCCTCCCAGAATCCAACGGATTTGAGATGAGAATACGTTTTGAGACCCTCCATTTTTTCTGACCCATGTATCAACATCCTGTGGTCTCAATCACCTGGTCAATTCTCCACCCCAAGCCTAGTCTCGTTTGTTTTGTGTCTTTTGCTTGTTGTTGTTTTTTTTGTTTGGGGGGGTGGACATTAACGCGTTTGTGGAGCTTCACAGTGCAACCGAAGAAACACTTGAAACCAACCAAGTTGGATCTGCCAGTCCTTGGCGCCATAATCCACTCGCCCCTTTGAGTCTACTTTTTGGAGTGGGGTTCCTAAAGCGGCAAGTGTTTTTCTCCCTGAGAAAGCTCTTGCCCAAACACCTTTTGTTGCAGAGATGTTCCACGTTGATTTTGCGGAGAGGCAGCAGGAGTCATGTCCAACCCCCCGCCAAAAAAAAATACACAAAAGAAAAGAGACGCACTGTGTTGTCACTGGGCACCCGGGCCTGGGCGGTGCCCAGAAAACCCCTCTCCTGAGGGCCTCCTCGAAGGCTTTCGGATGCTGATCCGTCCAAAGTCTCACCATGGCGCCCCCCCCCCAAGAAAAAAAGAAAAAGAAAGAGTAGATAAAAAAATAATAAATAAACAAACGCGAACAATCAGAGGGCCATGGCGGACTTGGAAAAGTCACGAGTCTAAGTCTGGTTCTTTGGTTCTTCGCTCGCCAAGCGTCAGACAAGGTTAAACTGCGCAGATCGAGCAAATACCTGCCTAAAATGAGAATGGAGACCCAAGAAAGACAACCTCTATCATGTAATAAAGCGCTCGGTCGCTCATCAACGTCACTATCATTCGCCGCAGGATTGATTGCAAGAAGCCGCGTGTGGCCTTGAGCCCAACAGCTCCATGACAGCCCAAAGCCGACTGCAGGCAATTGGAAAGGCTCGGGACAAACCAATGGATAGCTTGAAAAAGGGTCTGACTCATTCTGAGACACCCTCATGGCAGTCAAGTGAGTGAGGGAAGCGTCTACACAAGCTCGCTTGTTCAGCCCTGACCATTTGGGCAGTGGTTTTTGCTCGCTCGCCCAAAGGACAATGCTTCTCCCAAGGGAATCTATCAAAACAATTGGTTTCTCTTTGGTTTTCCTAAGTCACCCAAAAAAAGAGAACCCATAAGGACTCAACTGCCAAACCAGAAGGTCACAGATTGGCATCTAACAGTGACTTTGTGGAGCGAGCAAGTTCTGCGTTGTGACCCCCTAGGCCTGTGCCTGCTGTGAACTCACTGCTGTGGCCAACTCACTTCTTGAGCTCGATCACCGCAACAAGGCGAATCCACGAATTCGTCAGTCTTGAACACCCTGCTCTGACCTCCCCCCCGGGCCATAACCCACGCCCAACAAGGTTCGTTGCACCAACGGCTACTCAGCCGTCTCCAAAAGGCCCAAAAAGTGGGGCCCCTCAAGCGATGTCCGCTCCGCCCGCCCCGCTCAAGCCAACTTCCGCGCCTCGCCCGAGAGTTGTGGTGCTGCCTTCGGTCAAGCAGATCCAACCGAAAACCCAAGCAAAGCGAGGTTCCTTTAATCTCAACTACCCCCAAAAACAATACATGTGCCCCATGGCCATTGGAGGTCTGGGTAGTGAACCTCGGGTTACGTTGTGGAGGATCTTCTTGATGAACGGGTATAGATTTCTTGCCACCCAAAAACAACTGAAAAAGGGGACCCGTTTTGGTTGCTTGAAGAAGCGGCGATTCACCGAAATGGGTCCAAAAGCCCCCATTTCCGATAACGGTGGCTTTTCTGAATTCACGGTCTAAGCAGGGCCCACAAGTCTTGGCAAAGTCCAGGCAGCCAAATCAGCAAACCGACAGTTGCAGCCCTAGCCAAATGGATCTCCAGCCCTGAGACACCAAAGGCTTTGCCTTGGGCTATGCCCACACTGATTCGCAGTGTGCGGGCAAGCTGACATCATCTGACCCACGAAAACCACGGCCCGAAGTCCGAGGCATCCGGCAGGGACGTAGCACAAATGCGGCTTCAAGTCGAAGAAGCAGTGCGCCCTGAGTCGCTGAGTCCAGGCAACATCAGTCCCTATGTCTCCTTTCCAGACCACCCCAACAAAATACAACTCACTTCAGGAAAGGCGATGCTTAAATTTGGATCCCTCAAGAGGGGAACTGTAGACGGATCTCTGCTTTGTGAATCTGGTTAAGTCTGGTCCAGGCATGCACAGAAATGCTGCGTGGCTTTGAGCAAAGCATGTGTTGCTTCCTTCAGCTGTTAGAATTTGCAGACTGACTCCTCATCCTGCACCACAACTGGTGATACATGCAGTAATTATGCAACTAACCATGTATATATATATATATATGTAGGTATACTATATTATACACACACACATGCAATATGATGCATTGTAGAGCTCCAGAGATGATATTACATGCATGCGAGGCCGTGCGCTGTCCACTCGGCCGCTTCGCCGCGCACGCCTCCCCGAAAAACGCTGGACGAAGACCTGCAGGACTTGCAGATCCTGTCGCGCAAAGCCGAGGGAGTTGCAGCTCCATCCTCTTCTGACTTTGGGGGGCTGCTTTTTGGGAAAAAGAGTTGTTTGTTCCATTAGTTTTGTTGGGAAAAAGGAGTTTTTTTGAACTCCAGCTGTTTTGTTCCACTAGTCAATTACTAAGGGGCAAAATGGGCTGCTCCTGGTTCCCGTTTGAAAAATACCCCTTCGAACCACACCCATCCAGATTGGCGCCGCCACGTTTCCCGCGAATCTGCGCATCATCGGATCTCGTTGTTTTCCGAGTTTTTCTTGCGAGCTTTCCGACTCTCATAATTTGCGCGGCCAGTCTTTCCGAGCTGTTCCGTGCAGTTTTCCGGGTCTTTCCGACTCCGCCCAGTTTTGCCGGGCTTTTTCGCGCAGATTTTCCGTTTTTGTTTTTTTTTTGGGAGGGTTTAGTTTGATGGTTTTTTCCCCGCCGCATTCTGCAAGTTTTTCTTGTCAGTTTTTCCCAGCTTGCCCATGCCAAACCATTTTCCAAGTTCAGCCCGCTCTTGCGCAATTCTTTGCTCCGAGGTTTTCCCACCTCTCCAACTCGTTCCGGTCAGCTTTTCCGACTCTGGCCAATGCTTCCAAGTTTTCCCGGCCAGCTTTCGCGGGTTTTAGCTCTCCACGCGGTTGTTCCGTGCTTCTTTCGGCAAAGTCTTTCCCGCAGTTCCTCCACCAGTTTTCCAAGCGCCCCCGGCCAGTTTGAGCTTACATTGTTTTCCCGATGCGTTTTGGGCTTTGCTCACTCAAATTCGGCTTCTCAAAGAGCCGCTGTCTCAATTTTCGTTGT